>JAHUZM010000224.1:0-60572 GCA_019925275.1 Mytilus edulis
AACTGTTATTGTGCGTTTCACTTTCATTTATCTTGTGTTTTGTTGCTTTTGGCTTCAAACTGTCAATTATGTCTTTTAGTTTTTCATTAGCTTTTATTTCTTTTTTCTCATGTACTAGCCATTGAACTAGGAGCTTAAGAAAAACTTGTTGCATGCTTACAAAGCTGGTCACAATGCTATTTGCTCACTATCTCTGCAAGGCATCAATTGATGCTGTGCATGAGTGAGGGGTGGTTTCAAGGCTAGCTAACCCTGGGATATTAATACACATGGCTAAAATTAGTTTTATTCTTAATTACGTAATAAATGATTAACCTTATTTCTTTCTATAAATATAATGTGTAACCTAGCTACCTTGTTCATAATGTCCCAGTGAATCTAGTCTACGGGCTTCCTCTACTTGGAATGCCTGAAAATATCAAATGTTTACTACTCAACTATATCAGCTTTAATAAGTCGCTATTTATATAAAGGTATAATATTGTTTGAAGTAAAACAATTTCAGGCGGAAACTATAAGCAATATATGAGCTGGATGTGATAGAAATGATACTTGTGTACAAGACTTTGATTGATTTTCAGAACATTTTAAAAAAAACTAATAAAATAAAAGATGAATTTTGATTTGTATGATTCTTCAAATACTGGTACTGATTGAAGCTATGAGACAATTCATTTACCTTTATTGTGTCATCATCAAAACACAAAAATCTCACATCCTTTAAATTACTGCCAGTCTTATCAAATTCACAGACTGTTGTATACATCAATTCTGCTACTTTATCCCAAGGATAACTCAAAGCACCAGTTCCCATAGCAGGTAAAACTATTGACTTGTAACCAGAGGCATTCTGTAAACAAGCATTCAAGCTATCCTGTAGAGTCTAAAAAGAAATGATGTACTGAAATTACTTTTTCAGTTTTGAAAGAATACATTTTTCTCATCAAATTGAAAATTAAACTGAAATTCTTCATGCAGCCTTCCACTGGAGTCTGACATAGTTTATGGTTTCCATCAGTTTCTTTTCTCAGGCCTCATTATATCTTGCATTTGGATTAATGTGCATGCTCACTCACACTGCTCTGAAGTGGTGTAAGTCACGCTAGACATTCTGAATGGTGCTAAGTACCAGTAAATACTATATATACATGTATTATAATTATGTATGGCTAAGTGATGCAACAGAAGAAACATATTTTCAGAATCTTAAACTATGCATAAAACAAAGTTAGTGGAAAACATATGTTACCTCAAATCATGTTTTCACTGTAACGTTATGTCAAGAATCACTAAAACATTCAAATAACTCAAGTACAAATTAAGGCAGATTAAAGAACTATATAAATATATTCAAGGTACATACCTTTTCAACACCAGTTCTCCATGATGGTAAAGCAGCAAGAAAAACTTGTTGACAGTTCAGGCCATGACCTTGAAGAACAGCAATTTCACCATGTTTAATACCACCTGTATATTTACTCTTTATTTCTTGGACTAAACCTTGACCTGCACCTTTGACAAGGTCACTTCCTGCTTTTCCAGTCAAGTCTAATGTAGCATTGGTGGAACAGACAAGTACATCAGCCTGAAATAGGGATTTTTTATTTTCGTTTGCATTTCAAACAATTTGTAAAAGGAATAAACATATGTCTCGCCTGTAACTATGTGTTTCAATACAAAACTAATGCACTGTACACAAATCAAACAACTTTTTATTGACATAGGGGTCAAAGGTTTAATTCAATGTCATTTTGATGTTTCTGCATAAATATTTAGTTTTGTCAATACCAGTAGTCCAGTACAAAAGTTATGCACCAAACACAACTCAGACAAGGTTTTACTATCATAGGAATTACGGTTCAAAATTAAAGTTAGAGTAACCTAACTTTGGTACATGACTCAAACCCATCACAAGATACTTTTTAAAATAGCTGGTAAACACCTAAGATCTACAGTACAAAAGTTTTTACAGGACACAAATCAGACAAGGTTCTTCTCTCATAGTTATCAAAGTCAGGTTAGAGTGACCTGACTTGTGATATAAGACATAACCCCAGTCCAACAAAAGGTATGTACCTGAGGCACAAAGCAGGACACTGGTGGACAGAATGACAAGTAGATTATTAACTATTTACCCCCAAAATTGTTCATACATCACTTAGTAAATTATATCAGTATCATTGCACATGTCTTAAGATATATATATATATATAATTACTTACCTGTTGTGTGCTTAGACCCTGTTTCAACACCAATGTGATTTTAGTTTTGTTTCTGCAAACATATGGTCCTATCTTAGGGGCTTTATGTTCTCTATGTGGAAACTGTTTCTGATGCATTTTTCTTCCAGTATCTATTAAAATACAGACATAAATTGGATACTACTAGAAGATATGAGTTACCTGTAAATAATTATATGCTTTTCCACAATATGTAAGCATTGCAAAGTCAGCCATACAGACCTTGATTGATCTGCTTCATCATTGCCAAGGAATGGACAGGTTTTTTTAGGTTTTTGCTTAGTTAAAATATGACAAGAACAGCTTTCTTGTAGTGGGAATAGAACATGTTAATATTCCATTTGTCAACCAATTTTTCAGATGATAAAAAATTAAACATAAAAAAAAGAAGAATGTGTCCATGGGACACAGATGCCCCAGCATGTAAATTTACAGCAAATTCATCAAACTAAATACCCCTTCTGCCATAGAATAACATATCTGTCAAATTAAAAAATGGTACATACTTTGTCTGTGAAAATTTTGAGCTGCATAATCCATCACAAAATCTTCATCTGTCTGTTTATCTTGATCAACTTGTTTTGGTTTTGCTCCACGCATGAGGTTTTCATCCACCAATATAATAGTCTCTGTGTCATCTTCAATTTGATCAAGTAGGTTTGAAGTCTTGCGTTTATTATCAAATAATGAATCAATACCTGGTTTCGATATACTATGAGTTTCTGGTTGACCGATTCGTCGGATTTTATCATTTATTTCCTCTTTTGCCTTAGAAATCCCATTTTTGGTACCAGATAGATATACCATATTTCTTTTAAATTCCATCTTCAATGAATGTTTACTCTGATTGAATTCCAGCCTTGATTTCCAGTTGCTGCAGTGCTTTTCAAAATATTTCATGACTCCATCATCTTGAATTCGTACATTATCAGTGTATATGGAATAGCTGACAATGAAATCGTTTAATTCCTCTATTATACCATCAAGAAGCAGACTCCTAGCAGTGACAACAATGCTGTCACCCTGACTATCATCTATAATACAAGTCCCACTGAAAATATTTTGTATTTCCTCCTTTTTGTCTGTCCATTCATCAATTGTGAGCACAATCTGATTTGTTGAATCTAATACAATTTTTTCCTCTTCTACTTCATCCTTGATTATCTTTTCAACCAATTTTCTTTTGTTCTGACAATTTGTGCAAACTTTAATGACTGGTGGTTTAACTACAATAACAACATGGAGATGGTTATCCCTAATGTTCTCCACTATAGTCTGAAGAATAACGTCTTTCTCCAGTAGTTTACATTTATTCATGGAAAGATCATCTATTTGCCAAAGCTCATAATCATTTTTTGCCTCATAAATTTTGACCTCTGCAGACCTAATATCATCAGGAACACCTATCAAGGTCACATGTCCACTAGTGTCGTCTGCTTCAAGGCTGAAATCATCTGCCAAGGACTTAAGATCATCAAGCACATGAATCTCTTTCAATAAAGCAAGGTGTAATGGATTTATATTCTTCATTGTTTTTCTTGTGATTTTATTCTTTCTATCTAACTTCTTTTGAATTTCTATCTTCTTGGCTGAAACTTGGTTATGGAAGTTTTCAACTATTTTGGATTCACCAACAAATACAAATTTCAGTTGTGAATCATCATGAAACAAGACTTTCAATTTTTCAGATGTATGACTAATTTTAGTTTTGTTTATATGTTCAAGTAATGATTCTTTTATTGCATCATTGATCTGTATTTCCTTTTTGTGAGCACAATCTTTAACAAATTCTTCCCATGCTTTTCTTATATCCTTTTCCCATGTTTGAACTTTCTTTCTAGTATCTTTGCTTTTAGGGTCAAGTGTACATTCAATATGGATTTCATCCTTTTGTATCAATCGACCATGATGTGCTTTAAGTTTAGCATCACATACCGATGTAATTTCTATGATGAAAGATTTGATATGACTATTTGGAACAGATGGTTTGCAAGGAGCAGGAATGGAAACTCTATGCAAATTGTGATCCAAGCAGAACCCATGGTCACAATAATACATTGGTGAAACAATAACTTCAAAGCCTCCTATTTTAATATTGGTATCCTTTAGAATTTTTTCAACTTCTGAAAAATAATGATAGATTTTAAACATCCATGGTCTAATTTCAACAGTTTCAGGTAATAATGACTTCTTTCTGTCGTATTCGGTTCCAAGTTAAGGAAGCTTTGTTAACATTTAATCCTATGATTCAATAAATTCAAAGTTAAACTTTGCCACACTTTAAGCTAACAGAAGAACACAGTGATTGTGTAGTGCAATTCTTTTAGACCAAGAATGCAAATTGAAAATCATTGTGTTGGCACTGACTCAATAAGATTTGTACAGTATAAAGTACATATGTTGTGACAAATGAATCAAATTAAACCTAAACTGTTGACACAGAGGCATCAGTCTCTCATTTTTTAAAAGGACAAGATACAATAAGGCCTGTTTTTGGCCCGCCTATTTTCTCATTTTTCAAATTCTGTTTTGAAAAGCTACTTATTATGTTAAATATTCCCTGAGGTTTGAAGTATGTTTTGATGAACTTCAAAACCACTAATTTTAGCAACTGGGTGAGGTGAGGGGGTAAGGGTAAACCTTCTGTTTTTATTCAAAAATTGTAATTATTATTCACTTTGCAAGGTGTTCCGTATTACAAATTTTTAATTTTTAAGTGCTTGAGCCAACATAACCCAGGAATTTCACCAGGTCACATAGGCGCACACTATTAAATTTTAAGAAACAATGACCAAAAATTGTAATTTTTCCTACCTTTTGGTATTTCTGATGCCCTTTGCACCCCCCCCCCCCCCCTCACCTAACCCATTTTCTGAAATTAATTGTTTTGAAATTCATAAAAAAAAACTTCAAACCTAAGGGAATATGGGAATATTTTAACGTGATAAGTAGCTTTCCAAAACAAAATTTGAAAAATGAGATAATAGGGTGGCCAAAAACAGGCCTTATCGTACCTTGTCCTTTAATGTACAATGCAAAAGGTGAATTTGGATTGGTCATTCTTTAAACAAATTTGCTTTGCAAAACATTTAGTCAATGAACCATGACTGAACGTGCAGGGCCAAATTCCTCACCTCTATGGAAATAAGAAAGACCAATGCTTATAAACCTGCATACCAAATACTATTTGCCATTCATAAGTGGTTGCCATCTTGGTTTTAATAAGACACATGCAATATTTCCATATGTATGACAATAACTCTACAAATAGAAATAGTCAATATCTTTGTTGGATCAAAAGTCATATGATCTTTCCTAATAAATTGTATTCATATCAATAATGATTATTTTAAATGCTCCAATTAACAAGCTTTTCAGACACATACCAGAATTATCCTTAAACCGTGCTGAAATAAATCCTTCTTTTGTATCAACTTTCTTTATAGAAAATTTCCTTTTGTACTCTAAATAATTCCTGAATGTATCTTCTGTAAATTTGTCATCCTGGGAACTTGCTATAACTAACTTTGGTGGATCAAGTTCTTCAAATTCCAAATTGATATTTGTATTTTTTTTGCTTCTACATGATTCTTTAAGTTTTTCTATATCTAAAAATAAATCAATTATATGTTACATTGCAGTTTATCTGATGAAAATGATGAAATAAAAGAAGAAAACCGTATACAAATGTACAACATTTTGACTTAGCAGCTTACAATAGAGTAGCAAGAGCAATTTTCCCATTGTTTTTGCAATGTTTTACACATTTGGATTTATCCTTGTTAACAGCACAGTTGTATCAGAACTCCTGTAAAATCTTGGCTGGATATACAATTCTTTATGTTGATGATTTATAGAATGTATGACAGATTGTTCACCATAATAAGTTTGTTGTAATCTTGCCCAGTATGTTAAACTTAATCTCTGAATATATATTTTTTGGGGGTAGAAATCAGATAATGTTGAAATTAATACATGCTTTGGCAGCCATCATGAAATGTTACTTTTTTATTCTTGTTGTCTTGTTCGCCATATCCACTGGGGTGAAGCTGATGACCGTAACTGCATTCATGGTCATCCCAAGATGTCGGACAAAAAATTAGGTCAGTATTTGTTTTGTCTGTTTACGTGTTTCTATGTCATTTTCTATGTAAAGCATACATTGGTACGATGTAAATTCATAAAAGATTCACACGGAAATCACAAACAACTACCGACAAATGTGTATGAAACTTGAAATTGGATTTGAAAAAATCGCTAAGATGACCGTAAATCGTGATTAAAATATTTTCAAGATGACCGTAACATATAACAAGGATGACCGTGATTGGTAAATAGATGACCGTAGTTTGTGAAGGATGACCGTAATTTATAAAAGATGACCATCAATTCTAAGAAATATCCGTATTTGTATTTCCCGTTTTGTATCAAATAGTCAATCGTGTTGGTATAAAACGTATTTTATAAGACCATTATCCTATAGGTAGAAGAAAAAATACAGTTTACCATATGTAGCCTCCAAGTACAAGCCAAAATATTTTTTTTTATACCTGGGATTCCTATTTATATCATATAAAACATACATCTTTTTAAAAATGGCAATGCATGTACACCCACTGACATTATATCGTTTCAACTACCATTTCAAAATAATGTTCTTTATTTCAGATAGGTACATGTCTTATCACTATACCACTTGCAAATTCACGTCATTTAATGTAGACAGCATTTTGATACACACTATGGAAAATCATGTTTATCCACAAACATTTAGTTTTAGAAATAAAGTTTTCGATGAAAACACTAGTCATTGTGCATATCGGTATGTACATTTTGGAGCTGAAGTAACAAAACTTAAAATAATGCATGAAAAAGGTTATAAGCCAAATATAAATTAAGAAGAACAAACTATATCAAATTTGAAAGTCAGTGGCGATTATGTAGAAGGGTGTCAAACGGAATTAAAAAATGAACTTTATTAGGTCGTTTATTTTCTCGTTTGAATTGTTTTACATTGTTTTTAGGGGCCTTTTATAGCTGACTATGCGGTATGGACTTTGCTCATTGTTGAAGGCAGAACAGTGACCTATAGTTGTTAATTTATGTGACATTTTGGTCTCTTGTGGAGAGTTGTCTCATTGGCAGTCATACCACATCTTTTTTTTTTATATTTATGAACTATTACCAAATATTGAAGCAAAACTAAAAGAGATAGGGCGATACGAAGACTTAATTTCCGTATTGAAATCCATATCTAATGGAATATTTACTGAACATATTGCTTTTCATTTGTTACTGGATGTCGGAAGGTTTTTATTCCCAGTCAACAATATACTCCATAAGATATGTTCCAGAAACGCTGGCATTCTGGATTACTATAAAGAAACTGTTCAAGGGTAAGGGAGTTAACTTTTTAGGGGGTATAAAGCAAAAGGACTATCAGCTAAAAACATACCAGTAAAACAAAAGAAATTTTGCAGTTCCATCGGATCCGGTGTTGTCAAGGGAATGTGTCATTTTTTGGCAGATGTTAAGATTGTAATGTGCTTCCTGTGGAACCATACACATGGGCTCGATTACTGGATATTCATATGTTTAATCAACCGGTTTTGTTTTTCTTCAACTTTTCTTCGTATCGCTGTCTATTTGTATTCAATTTTTAATGTCGTTTTCAATAATAATTATTATTTACGAAAAATATGCACTTTACTATCATTGTCATAAACTAAAAATACGGCAAATAGTTAAAAGAAATTGATTAAATATATTTATATCCGTTAATTGAGCCCCTATTGAGACAAACTCAACAAAAAGCTATGAATACAATTATGGATATTTCTTAGAATAGACGGTCATCCTTTAAAAGTTACGGTCATCCTTTGCAAATTACGGTCAGCTTTTAGACAATTACGGTCACCCTTGTTATGAATCGCTGATCCTGTTACAGTCATCTCGATTATGATTTACGGTCATCTTAGCGATTTTTTCAAATCCAATTTCCTGTTCAATACACATTTCTCGGAAGTAATTTGTGATTTCCGTGTGAATCTTTTATAAATATACATCGTACATCACGATAGCCTGTTGTCCAGGTGAGCTAAGAATAATGACTAACCTATCTTATCCTTAAATATAATAACAGCATGATCTTCCTTGTCCCTCGTGATAGCCTGTTGCCCAGGTGAGCTAAGAATAATAACTTACCTATCTTATCCTTAAATACAATAACAGCATGATCGTCCTTGTCCCTCATGATAGATTGTTGCCCAGGTGAGCTAAGAATAATAACTAACCTATCTTATCCTTTAATGCAACAACAGCATGATCTTCCTTGTCCCTCACGATAGCCTGTTGTCCAGTTGAGCTAAGAATAATAACCTATCTTATCCTCAAATACAACAACAGCATGATCTTCCTTGTCCCTCACGATCGCCTGTTGCCCAGTTGAGCTAAGAATAATTAATTACCTGTCTTATCCTCAAATACAACAACAGCATGATCTTCCTTGTCCAGTACAATAGCCTGTTGCCCTGTTGAGCTAAGAATAATCAATTATCCTATCTTATCCTTAAATACAACAGCATGATCATCCTTGTACCTCAAGATAGCCGGTTTCCAAGTTGAGCTAAGAATAATAACTTACCTATTTTATCCTTAAATACCACAACAGCATGATCTTCCTTGTCCCTCGGGATAGCCTGTTGCCCAGTTGAGCTAAGAATAATAACTGTCCTATCTTATCCTTAAATACAACATAATTATCTTCCTTGTCCCTCATGATACAGATAGCCTGTTGTCTAGGTGAGCTAAGAATAATAACTTACCTATCTTAGCTAGCCTTAAATACAACAACAGCATGATTTTCCTTGTCCCTCACAATAGCCTGTTGTTCAGGAGAGCTAAGAATAATGACTAATCTATCTTATCCTTAAATACAACAACAGCATGATCTTCATTGTCCCTCACAATAGCCTGTTGTTCAGGTGAGCTAAGAATAATGACTAACCTATCTTAGGCCAGAATTTTTTAATTTGTTGGTTTACGGATCCGCCGATCCGATTTTGCCGATTTCCAGAATAAAAATAAAATTCACTTTTCATGCTTTTTTATTCCCGCCGACCGTAACAAATGCATTATCCCTAAAAAATAATTAAAATACTCGTTTTTTTATGAAATGAAATGCTTTAATCACTATCAAAATTGATAACACTTTCTGTAGTGAAAAAAATAAAACTTCCAGTTTACGTTTCTAAAAATAGACAAATCAATTATAACTGACCTTGAAATGTGGTTTGCGCAAATAATTTTGCGAAACGAAACCTGTGTTTAAAACCAATTACAAAATCAATTCGTTTACCGTATTTGTCATCAGTCCGTAAGATGCATCATCTGATAGAAATAGACTTGTCCAAATATAGACAGGTAGAAGACGTCAAGTTAAAGTACTAAATATTAACAAATCATTTGAAATTTTCTTGCTTCATAGATCATAAAAAAATATCGTCCATTTGGCCAAAAAAACGGGAATGCATGACAACAGATTAATCCGATATTCTCGTTTTTCCAGTGGACGAGTCCATTACGTTTGTTGACATGTGTGTTGAAACTTATTTTCGTACGACGTTTTTACATTTTTTCTTCTTTATCAGTTTTCGTGCTTGAAGATCGTAATTCACCAAGCCCACTAAGTTATCGGGAATTGATTAAGAGCTACGCGAATCTGTTTTTCATGTTTGTGAAATGACGATATCCGTGCAGTCCCCGTCCACTTTTTGTTTACGGGAAATTATTAGAATGTCATGCGATGTTTATGACAGCTGATTTCATCGAACTAAAATCTAAGAAATGATGACAAAATAGCATATTTTTTTTGGTTTTTTTTGCCGACCGACCGACCCGACTTTTTCATTGGTAAAATCCGTAAACCAACAAATTAAAAAACCCTGGCCTTATCCTTAAATATAATAACAGCATGATCTTCCCCCTCGTGATAGCCTGTTGTCCAGGTGAGCTAAGAAATAATGACTAACCTATCTTATCCTTAAATACAACAACAGCATGATCTTCATTGTCCCTCATGATAGCCATTTGTCTAGGTGAGCTAAGAATAATAACTTTCCTATCTTATCCTTTAATACAACAACAGCATGATCTTCCTTGTCCAGTACAATAGCCTGTTGTCCAGGTGAGCTAAGAATAATAACTTACCTACCTTATCCATGACATTCAAACTATGCCAACATTTTGAAATTAAGGTATAAAATTGTATGAAAAAATGTTGGCATAGGTTTGTTACAGATTAAGTGTTATCAAAACATGAATTAATTAGGGGCTAATCAATTTACAACAAGTTTAAACATACCGTTAAAGAATACTCAATATACAAAGTCTTTTAATACAAAGTACAAGTGAAAATGTAAGTAATTGTGTGTGTTGAGGATCTCTATTTCGGATGATGAAGTTCCAAATTAGAGACACAAAATGTAACCATAAATCTCACAACTCAATATAACAAATAAAAACATACACAGAGTACTTTAGCTTTTTAACTAAAACAAAGTAAATAAAGGGTGCACTGTCCAACTGGTAAGTCTCTGTCTATAAATAACAAAAAAATCATTCTATTTGATATTTTTTTAAATTTCATATTGCAAAATTAATTTAGTTTAAAAAAAAAATCTGTTGAAGTATGGTATACATATTTGTATATTTTGTTGCTTGTTGAAGTATGTTTCATATTTTAAAATACAACAGAATAAAGAACAAAAAAAATTGCATCAATGAAATAGCTTTTTAACTCTTTTTTTCTCAAGTATTGTTATATTGGTGTCTTCCTCCTATTCCCACTTTTTAAAAATACTATTCCTTCTATTCCCACTTGCAAATAACAATAGATGTTTTGATAAATAATTTGTTTTTATAACAATCAGGGTTAATAAGAATTTCACCTAAGATTTACCTGTACTTTTTTTTTTAAAGCATAACATATTTGGTACACTGTTTAGGTATAATACCTTGTTTATTTGTAATATGTTTCTTTTTTCAACAAATAAATACTTATAAATAGAGAAAAATTATGATAAATAGATTGGAGTCAGATTTATTTTTAAATTTTTGAATTTGTAACTTTAAAAAATTGTCTGCTTTACTAATAAATCATGATATAAATAATATTATAACCAAGTATAATCTTATATATATATAAATCTTTATTTTCAAAAACCAAATAACAGAAAGGTATAGAGATAATTTTACATATTTCAATACAATTACATAAATATATAATGTACGAAAGTAGATAGAGGCATTCACAATTGTTCACCCAGAAAAGTTCAATTTGTTATTGATCTCCTTTATAAGTTTACAAAGTTCATTCAGTTCTGTACATTTTGGGGAATTCATTAAGTCATAAAACTTCAACGTGTTTGTTCTATTTCTATTGTAAAATGCAATACATTGTTTTCTACAATTATCGAAAGTTGAACAATTAAAAATGTAATGGTATTCATCACCAATGGCATCTGAATATTAACACAATACACGTTTTCTGTTTTCTCTTTCTATGTTTTGCCATCTTCCAGTTTCTATTGGAGATTTCATGTTCAAAGTTCCAAATTTAAGAAATAAGGATATCTGCCATTCATCCAAAACAAATATTTCTCAAACTCCAAAGTAACTTTAAATTAACGATAATTTAATGCTTTTGGTGATTCCTGTTGGATTAAGATGTGGAATAAAAGTATACTTTATAACATAATTACTTGGACCAATAATCAAAGATATAAAATAATGGGTGAAAACTGTTAACTTTACTTCATTATTTATTTTGTTTAAAAAAAAAACAGAATTCACACAGATGCAAAAATAACTTATTACCTGTTCTAATAAAAAAAAACACTGGTCAATTAACAGTTGATTAAAAAATGTTTGTACAGTATAATCCTTTGTTTGCACAAGTTTTCCTTCTATTCCCACATGAAATTTTACCTTTTCTTACCAGATTTATAAAAAGTGGGAAAAGAGGGAATGAACCGTTATATTTAAGTGTTGAATTTCAAGGTTCAAGATTCTTTATTTCTCAAACACCATAAAGTTACAATGGTACAAAGAAGTTCATCAAAAGTAATATAACATGACACAAACACAGTTGACAAGATAAGATGAAAATATGAAATAAAATAAAAAAAACAGTATAGTACTTGAAAAGTTATAACCCTAATAAATTTGCACAGCTTTTTCAACTTATTTTTAATTTTTAACTGAAATAGTTTTTCAAATTTTAGTATGTTACATCTGTGCAAGAAAAAAGTGTCCAAATATTGTGCTCGAAAATTTGCCAAAGAACTACACTGCAAAGTGTAATGAAACTCATCACCAATCTCGTTACAATGACATAAGTTACAATATCTAAGGTTTCACTCAATTTTATTCCATCTACCAGTTTCGATGTGTAACTTATGGTTACCCTTTCGAAATCTACAATATGTCATTCTATCTTTATCACTTAAAATGTTCAGATATTCCTCAAATTCAAAATTTTGTTTAAACAATTTGTAGGCCAAACCTTTTGATGAACAGTCAATATCAGCTGTCAATTTCTGTTGAAACTGATCAAATAACTTTTGTTAAACTAATACCCAACCACTTAGAATTAAAATTTCCTTGTGACAACCAAATATTGCTATATCCACATTTATCTAATGTATCTTTAACGTATTTCAACCAATCTTCAAGAACATGTATTTGTATAATATTTTAGCAATCCTGTTATCATCCCCATTTACCATTTTTTACCAAAAATTAAGCATACCCAGCTGTATGAATAAGGACATGAGATAAAAGTTGTGCAATCTCCCCTTTTTCAATACTTCATACATTGATTTATTTGCTGTTCTAACTAAAATTTTCTAAGCACTCATATCTAGCTACCTGTTCTTGAAAAATTCAACCCAAGGTATGTCAATTTGATGACTATCTCCAATGCAGTTTTATCATATATAAAGTTAATATTTTTGGGTAATCTGCCACCAGAAAAAAATATAATCTTAGTTTTACTTGTGTTTACTTTTAATTTCCAGGTACATTGTACTGCAATATTCAAAGAATATATCTAATTGCAACTGTAGATCGAATGCATTATCCGAAAATAACATTGTATCATCTGTGTGCAATAACACAAATAGTTTTCAGAAATTTAGTCTATTTTTATTATTAATTTATATTTTTGTCAACACAATTTTGTTAGTATCAAGGGTTCTATTTTACATTTTTGTTCTTTTAGACACTTTTTAATTATTCCATTTTTACTACAACACAATTTTGCAAATTATACTTTACTTTTGTTTCTAAATTTTCAAAGAGTAATATTTTAATGCTTTAATTTACTGACTGTATTTTACCTTTTATTAATTAATAATTGCTATAACAACACGTATTGTATTTTGTTTGAAGGCATAGGTTGAATATATTTTTATCAAATGTTGGCATAGGTTGAAGACACCAAGAACACCATCCTCAAATACAACAACAGCATGATATTCCTTGTCCCTCACAATAGCCTGTTGTCCAGGTGAGCTAAGAATAATATACAACAACAGCATGATCTTCCTTGTCCCTCATGATTGCCTGTTGTCCAGGTGAGCTAAGAATAATAACTTACCTATCTTATCCTTAAAAACAACAACAGCATGATATTCCTTGTCCCTCACAATAGCCTGTTGTCCAGGTGAGCTAAGAATAATACCTTACCTATCTTATCCTTAAATACAACAACAGCATGATCTTCCTTGTCCCATACGATAGCCAGTTGCCCAGGTGAGTTAAGAATAATAACTTACCTATCTTATCCTTAAATACAACAACAGCATGATATTCCTTGTCCCTCACAATAGCCTGTTGTCCAGGTGAGCTAAGAATAATACCTTACCTATCTTATCCTCAAATACAACTACAGCATGATCTTCCTAATCCAATATGATAGCCAGTTGCCCAGGTGAGTTAAGAATAATAACTTACCTATAGTATCCTCAAATACAACAACAGCATGATCTTCCTTGTCCCATACGATAGCCAGTTGCCCAGGTGAGTTAAAAATAATAACTTACCTATCTTATCCTTAAATACAACAACAGCATGATCTTCCTTGTTCCTCACAGACTGTTCAGTAATTATCCCAACTTTGGTTCTTCCTTCCAGCAAATTAATGATTGTTTCAGTACTTGTATCCTTGTCAATACCAGACACACATATATAACACTTCTCTCGCTTCTACAACATATAGATTGATTGATTGCTTGGTGTTTAACAGCACTTTCAAGTGAGTTTCAACACTATTGTGCTACTGTGTGGTTGTCAGTATTGGCGGAGGAAGCTGCAGTGCCAAAAAAAACACTGACCTTCCGTAGGAAAACTGACAATACCAGTCAATTAACATTGGAGTCGAATGCACCTGCATGGTGCAGGATTTGAATTCACAACCTTTGAATGCATATACATGATATATATGCAATTTTCTATAGAAATTACATTTCTAACAGACATAACTCTTACAAACCAGTTAATCAGCGTTCATAAAAACCTGATATCAATTTTATAAAAATCTGGCAACAAATGTATCTTTAAGAGCACTTACGAACTTTTTAACTTACCAGTACTTCTACTGCTACCTGTTGAGAAGGACCAGGCTTTTTATCAGGTGCTTCTACACATACAATAAAAAAAGAAGACAAGTTGATGTAATATCATTATATATAAGTATTTAGTAACCAGAGGCTCCACAGGGCGCAGCTTTATACGACCGCAGAGGTTGAACCCTGAACGGTTGGGGCAAGTACGGACACAACATTCAAGCTGGATTCAGCTCTAAATTTGGATTGTGATTAAATAGTTGACACAGCATAGGTTTCTGACACAGAATGAATATGGTCTAATAAACTTAAAATTTGTGTTTTACATTGAGCAATTCACTATGCTGTTGAATATTAATCCTCTCAAAAAAATGTTTGAAGAAATTTTCTTTCTATTTATGAAATCTGAAATGAGAAAAATTGAACCCCCCCCCCCAATTTTTTTTTCACACCCCCCTTTCCCTTATTCCAAAACTCATCTCAATTCAAATTTCTAATGGAGTTTGCAACAATAACTACTCATTTAAATACATCATAAAATATCAAAATGTAAAAAAGTGCTTGTTATCACTGAACATTGCTGAATGGTAAAGATTGTTTTAATTTATCAGTTGGTAGTAAAAGTGAATATACATTGTATATTGTATAAAACAATGATTTAAGTTGATTCAACTACTATTCTGGACAAAGAAAGATAACTCCAATTGAAAATGTCTTGCTATTGCGCAATATTGTGCAATTAGATATTTCTTGCTATTACGCAATACTGTGCAATTGAAAATACTTGCTATTGCACAATACTGTGCAACTGAAGATTTCTTGCTATTGCGCAATACTTAATATAATAATTTTGGATCCTGATTTGGACCAACTTGAAAACTGGGCCCATAATCAAAAATCTAATTACATGTTTAGATTCAGCATATCAAAGAACCCCAAGGATTCACAATATTGTGCAATTAGATATTTCTTGCTATTGCGCAATACTGTGCAATTGAAAATATTTGCTATTGCACAATACCGTGCACTTGAAGATTTCTTGCTATTGCGTTTAATTTTGAACCCTTTGGACCTTAATGTAGACCAATTTGAAAACCGGACCAAAAATTAAGAATCTACATACACAGTTAGATTCGGCATATCAAAGAACCCCAATTATTCAATTTTTGATGAAATCAAACAAAGTTTAATTTTGGACCCTTTGGGCCCCTTATTCCTAAACTGTGGGACCAAAACTCCCAAAATCAATCCCAACCTTCCTTTTATGGTCATAAACCTTGTGTTTAAATTTCATAGATTTCTATTTACTTATACTAACGTTATGGTGCGAAAACCAAGAAAAATGCTTATTTGGGCCCCTTTTTGGCCCCTAATTCCTAAACTGTTGGCATCTCAACTCCTAAAATCAATCCCAACCTTCCTTTTGTGTTCACAAACCTTGTGTTTAAATTTCATTGATTTCTATCTCCTTATACTAAAGTTTTGCGGTCGTATAAAAAGGAAGTTGATGAGCTAATTTTAAATCTGAATCTGTGTCACATGGTATACTTGAAAACATAGGATATAGGGCATCTATCCATGACACAAAATCAGTACATGCACTTCAAAAAAACACACAAAAAGCAGAGGAACAGCACTTTTATTGCTTTTCTTTATCTTAATGTCAAAGCATGCTGACCTGAAGTCTGATTGCAAATTTCATAGACAGATCAACAGATTGACAGATCATAGGGATACAGCGCGCAGTATACCTCCCCTCCTTTGGAACAGATATAATCAATATTAATAATGTTCATCAATTATAGATAACAGCTTATTTTCATTAAAAAAAATAATCTCTTCCAAACTTATTGGACTGGTTTTATCACATATTTTGATGAATATTAAGAACGAATGAATATTTTATAACTAAGTCTTACAACTATAAAAAATAAAAATGTTATTGTTTTCAATATTATCATTTCCAGATAACTTTTAGTCTGATATAAAGGAAGATCAATTACCTTAAAAGAGAGACTACTATTGATAGTCGTAAAATTCTTCATACATGTTATTTTTGAGCACATCTTTTATTGATTTATTTACCTTGACTTTCGTTTCCTTCGGCTGGTTTCCCGTCAAGAACTACAGATTTACCATCCTCTTTTTTTGGTGTACCGGTTTTTTCTCTCCCTTTCTTTTGCTGAGTTTCTTTTCTTTCTCCGTTTCCTGTTGGAACTTGTTTGACTGGTATATAAGGATCAACTATCTCTGGCAGAACATGGAATGGCTGATTTTTATTTTGATTTCCATAATATGCATATTGATTCCATTCTTGAGGTTTTTCAGGAGATATTGGTTGCATTTCTCCTGGACCTGAATTTGTAGGATTATAAACTGGAGGGGGGAGACCTATTGGATCTTTTGGAACACCTTGGTATTGAGTCTGCTTTTGAGGGAACTGTCTGCCAGGGCTATATGTTCCTTCCTCTGATGGGGGAGTGCCTGGCCTATTATCAAAAAATATAAAATTAGCTGACAATATATATAAAGACAAGAGGCTCTCAAGAGCCTGAATCGCTCACAAGTAATATTTTGCTAATAATTCTTTCAGCAAAATTTTTTTGTTTGCTTTTCATTATATATTAATAAGTGGCTTGAAAGTTAAATTTAAAAGTTCTTTGTATCTGTCTTTTTTTTTTTCTAAAGCCAAAAAATGCATTTTTTCCCCTACTTATTAGTGACCATGTTTCTTGACTTACAAGCAAATATAGTACCAAATTTATTCTTGATACTCTTAAACATATTCAGCCCAAATGTGACTAAAAATTATTGTTACAGCAGTTTCATAGGATAAGATTTTTTATAGTAAGCAAACTAGATGAACAAATTGTGAGGAAAGGACAATAACTACTTAAGGGGTCGATTGGTAATTTTGGTCAATTAAAAACTTCTTTGAAGATCTTACTTTGCTGAACATTTTGCTGTTAACAGTTTATATTCATCTGTATTAATATTCAAGATTATGGCGGAAAACTGCAAAACTTAAATCATCTATTTAGCGTCAATAACCTAACAATCAGAAACCAGCTGATTAATTATAAGCTGATAATTTCAGGGCAAGTAGACCTTGATCTAAAGATCAGCTTAGAAGTTTGGTTGGGATTGGTTAAGCAGTTTCAGAGGAGCAGATTTTTAATTTGTTTTAACTGGATGGAGGATGATAACAGACAACAAACAATACCAAGTGATGGCAAAAGCTAACATTTCAATTGGAAACGAGCTAAAAAGATAAAATGCAAATTACCAATATACGATTTTTTTACATTAACTCTTTTAATCATTACTTTATTTACCAATGCCACAGAAAGCAATAGCTATTGTATTTATACATTTATACAAATGGTATGGAGACCTAACTTTGCAAAAGTTCAAATGGCCAGGAAAACACCAACGGATTCTGGGTGGAAGGTTTCATTTCCTTCATAACCATAATGAAAAACAATAAAAACCTGAAAAATGAACAAATTTGCTGGGTGGCGGCAGAATGTAGAACTGCTATGTCTAGGTTTGAAATTTTAAATACTTATGAGAAATCAATAAAAGAGATTTCAGTTATGTTTTTAGATCTTATATCATTGTCTTCCTGGCCTTAACTTTCAACAAATTCTATCTATATACACCTATTAAAATTGTAAAGATATTAGCCAATTAGTCTTACAATTTGGTTATAATAGACGGTAGGTATATTCATTTATCTTACCTCCTATACATTTCCAGGAATATGATTGGTTAAAAGCGTCCGCGTGCAAACCGTGTATATTTGATATTAGGTTAGTAGGGAGGCGGGGCTTATCTCATACACGGTTAGTAGTGGAGTTACGTCCCTTTATATTCCTTATTAGGTAAGAAGGGGGCGGGGCTTATCTCATACACGGTTAGTAATGGTGTTATGTCCCTTTGTAAAAACAAAACGGTACTGAGAAAAATTCTTAAAAGTTCCAACAGACGAAGAAATTGATGATTAAGATTAAAACAAATTCATAAAACACATTTAAACCTTACAAGTCGTTATTGTTGGCATCTGTTTTTGTAGGATCAATGGAAATATTTTCTTAGTATTGAAGACTTGCTCATTTTGAGAATCACTAGTCTTAATTTCACACGTTAAGATAGTCGGTAAGATAAATTCGTTACATAGTGTGCTAGTGACGTAATATGGTATATATGGGGTCAGTAAATTCCATATGGGGATTCGAGCTTTGCTCTCACCCCATATGGAATTTACTGACCTCATATATACCGTATTAGGTCACTAGCACACTATGTAACTAATAATATTTAGACATTGTTATCATTTTAGCCCTGGAAGGTTTTTCTCTACCTGTATTGGCTTTCAAAATTATAGAACAATTACTTGTACCTTAACCCTGTGTTCTATATTTCTAGGAAAAGTGAGTTAAAGTTAATTTCCTCAGTGATAACAATCAGACTTACTAAAAAAATACTAACTACATACACACCTTTAAAAAAACTGTCCTCTAAATAAATTAAGAGTTAAGCAGTCACATACTCACCTTCCCAAATGTGACTTTGGGCTGGGATCCTGTTGTGTTCTGGTATCTTGGTTTGACCATGGGGATGGTCTTTCTATCTCAGCGATAATATGGCTATCTTGGTCAGGCTTCTGCCTTGGTGATAACTTATCAGCTTCAGGATGTTCTGGTTCTTCTTTGTGTCCTCCTGTTTTATCAACACCTTCATCCTGTTGTTCATCCTGCTGTTCTGAATCTAGTATTGGTCCTAATGGTTTATCTATGATTTTACTTTCTTCAGGATGCCTTTGCTCATCATTGCCTTTACTTTGAATCTCAGCCACTGGAAATGATTCTGATATGTGAGAAGAGTTTTCCAGCTGAGCAGCGTCAACATTAGATTCCACAGATTTGGATCTGAATGATTCCTCTGGCTGTTCAAACATTTTGGCTCTGTCTCTTACAGACATTCTATTCTCACTAGTGTTTCCCTCTTCAGTGGTTTTGATTCTTAACAAAGGCTGGTTCTGTTCCTCTCCTTCTGAGTTACTTTTCTTTTCCATTTCCATTGGTTTCTCAAAAGCATCTCTTTTCTGTTTAAAAGTTTTGGGTGGTACTGTGGGTGGATTATTTTCCTCTTTTGGAAGTTCTCTGCTTAAAGAGCTTACACATTCTGTGTCTTTTTCAGTATTATTGTCCTGGTTTAAATGAGTAGAATCTTGAGGCATGTCAGGCCCATGCCATATATCAGGACAGCCATCACTTTCATCGCTTTCAGAGTTTCTACTTCTGGCATCCTCAAACTCATCTTCATCAGATTCACCACTCATTATTTCAGTTTGTTTAAACTGGTAAATCTCTTTTTTTTTTTTTTTTTTTTTTTTTTTTTTATTTTTTATTGATCTTTTTGGTGTTCAAGCTACAGTGCATACATACATACATACATTTTTACAATATATAAGTGATTGACATATGGCATAGTCATACTATTGATATTTTACGAATAAGACATAGTAAAAACAAATACAAGTAAATGATGTGAATAATCGGTATATGATACAAGTAAAAGATACTTTGGAATACATTAAATATACATGATCATATCGAGAATAAAATTTAATTAATAACTTCCATAAATTCCCCCATCTGTCAACAAATGACTCGTGCTTGTCTTTAGAAAGATATAAATATTCTAATATCTCCAGACGTCTTTTCAAAAATTTGAGAAAAGATTGCACAGATATAAACAATCTGTCTAATTGTGTGTACTTTACATAATGAATGTAATATTTTGCCTGTAAAATACAATAGTTTAACACTAAGTTATCAGAATTCAATATACCAAAAATGACACTGTCTTTATTTAAAAAAAATTTTACTCCAAAAACTAAATGCCACCAATTAGAAAATTCTCTCCAAAATCGTTTTATTTCTATACATTCAAAAAATTTATGCTCTATAGTTTCTATTTCTTTACAACTGGCACACTCATTAGTTAAAGAAAGTTTATATTTTTCAAGGAGATAATTATGTGAGACTATTCTGTGTAACACTTTATATTGAAAAGCTTGTAGTTTGCTTTCAATAGTACATTTAAAAGCTAGTGAATAAATATTGTTCCACTTTTCGTCACTAATTTCTATATTAAAACTTTCTCCCACCTTTGTTGTGAAATAGGAGAAACACTTACCCGATCAATAAAAAGTGAATATACATCTTTAGTATATAATTTGCTAATAGGCATTTTTTTATTCTCATGCTCAAAAACGAATCCAAAAGAGTTGCTCTTAGGTGACATGTGTTGTTGTAATAACAAATCTTTCCAGTCACGTGGTATAGCAAGTTTAATAGAAAGAATGTCTACAAAAGTAACATTCAAATTATATTTTTTGTTAATAGCGTCATGAGACAAAAATTCGCCTTTATCATCTACAATATCATTAATGAACCTTATGCCTTTCGTGTACCAAGATCTGTAAAAAATACTCGTTCTGTTAACCTTGATAAACGGATTGAACCAAATAAATTCTTTTCTAACATGAAATGCATTTAACGGGATGAAAATACCCTTGAAACGTTTCCAAGCAGATAGCACTTCTATATAAAAAAGAGGTGCTTTTAAATTTAAAAACTCAAATTCACATCTGCTCATAAATAAGTCCTCTAAATCAAAAAGGGAGAAGAATGCTTTGGAAACATGTTTCCATTTAGAGTCATGTTCTGACAAAAATCGTTTTACCCACATGATACGAAAGGATAACAGCTGTACTTCAAAATTTGGTGCTTTCAGTCCCCCCTCGCTAGGAGACTTTTGAATAACTTCCGATTTAACTTTCGGAGAACTATCATTCCATAAAAAGTTATTAATGTCCCTTTGTATTTTAATTACATAAGATCTTGGTACATGTGTAGATGAAATGACATAAATAAGCTTCGATATTGCAAGTGATTTAAGAATTACGATTTTACCGATCAAGGAAAGGTTTCTGATCCTCCACATTTTAATAATTGATTCCATTTTTTCTATGCATGTATCTAAGTTAGAACAAACTATTTCATCAAAAGCGTTAAATTTTAAACCTAAGGTTTTAAAACCATCTGTCCATTTAATAGGAAGGGAACCTTCTTTGTTAAATTTATTTCTTCCAATCCATGTTGCTTCGGTTTTCGAAAAATTGACTTTTAACCCTGAACACTTCTCAAAATCATTAAAGGAATCTAATAAAATTTGCGCAGAAAATACATCTTTCAAAAAACAAGTGGTATCATCAGCCAACTGTGAAATTTTTATTTCAGTATCCCCAATTTTTATACCTGATATATGGTTGTTCTTACGAATATTTATTGCCAGCAGTTCAACGGCCAAAATAAATAAAAAAGGAGACAAAGGACACCCTTGTCGAACACCTCTCTCAATTTTGAACGGACTAGAACTAAATCCATTATTAACGACAAGACTAGATATATTTGAGTATAAAGTTACGACCCATTTCCGGAACTTGCTACCAAAATTAAAACAAGCCAATGCTTTTTGAATAAATTTCCATTCTAGCGTATCAAACGCCTTTTCGAAATCGACTAGTAATATAAGCCCTGGATAATTTTTTAAAGTAGTAAACAATATAATATCAGCAATTAGTCGTAGATTTTCACCAATATATCTACCAGCCACATATCCTGTCTGATCCGGATCTATAAGTTTCGGAAGAAATAATTTCATTCTTTCCGCAATAACTTTGGCTAATAATTTGTAATCAAAATTTAAGAGAGAAAGAGGTCGCCAGTTCGACAAGAGTGTTCTATCTTTATCTTTCTTTGGAATAAGAGTCAAAATACCCCGTCTTTGGTCTATTGAGAGGGTTCCGGTCTCGAAGGAATATTCATAGCTTTCCAAAACATATTTTTTTACATCAATCCAGAAAAATTTGTAAAACTCAGCGGTAAGCCCATCTGTACCAGGGCTTTTATTATTTTTAAATGTTTTTAAAACTTTAACGCACTCAGATTCTGAAATATCTGCATCGCATATATCCTTTTCCAGATCTGTTAGCTTAGGAATAAAATTTAAATCAAAAAAGTTAGAATCACCTGAATATTTATCAGGGTCTTCTTTTGATGAGTACAGATTTTCGTAGAAATTTCTCTCTTCGTTTAGAATTTTTTCTTGTGACAATATTTCAATGTCGTTTACAACTAATTTGTTAATACATTTATTTTTATAATTACGTTTTTCTAATGATAAGAAATATTTTGAATTTCTTTCATTGCCTTCGCAGTGCTCGGCATGTGATCGTATAATAGCCCCTCTTGTTTGATTATTTACTATTTGCTCTAAATCTTCTTTAACAATATCTAATTCAATTAAAAGTGTATTTATATCTTTATCTAAATATGTACGAGAGAGATTTTTCTGAATTTCGTCTTGTCGTTTTTTTAAACTGGACTCTCTTTCCCGCAATTTCATGTTTTTATATTTGGAATATTTGACGGTTGCGCCCCTTATTTCACTTTTAATGGTATCCCATTTTAAATTTTTATTTTCTAAATTTTGATATTTATCATCACATTCTGATAAAGTATTTTTGACTATATCCACATAATCTTTGTCTGTCAATAAACCCGAGTTGAATTTCCAGAAACCGGGACCTCTCTCACTAAAGTTTTCGCCTGACAGTGTCAACTTGATAAGACTATGATCAGATTTTATAGACGGAACAATGGATGTTTTTGTAACACTGCTTGACAAAAAATTCGATATCAACCAAAAATCTAAACGACATTGTATAAGCGGGGTTCTTTGACGCCAAGTATATAATCTAGAGTCAACATTTTTTGTCCTCCAAATATCACATAAGTCAAACTCTTCTATAAATCTCATTGTCTCCTCATTTATCTGAAATGCAATATCATAATCATATGAATATATAGAAATTCATGGACTAAACTTATTGAAGTATACTGCATCTGACACTAGAAATATCCACAGACATAGAGTACATACAAATGTATGACTCAGCTTCAAAATATTAGCCCCTTTGTCATGACAATAGACATGATTCTTGTGTAAAGACTTGTAGCTTGTGTTTAATTAGGTCATATATTGAATGTCATCATCATTTAAGGCATGCCAAACAGTAGCAAGAGCAGATAAAAATGCACCAACATCTAATGCACTGTTTATGCAACATTGCTAATGATAAGCATAAAAAATTTGCTTAAACACCACAATATCATCAAGTATATTACATGGATTGAAAGTATTTTCAAAGGAAAAACGAAAATATAGTATAACTTTACAGGGGTCCTGGTAAAAAAGGGGGAAGGTAATTTGTATAGCATTTTGATCTACAGCTTAAAACACAGTATGACAAAGTTATATTCATGACATTAAGTATACACTGCGAACATAATTCAGTTGAATAAAAAGCTAAATTAAGTTGGGGCGTTAGAAATACTATTGTTTATCTATTTATATGGACCCCTACTTTTTTTCTCTTGCAATCCAAATGTACTGCTCTAATTTGTATTATGCAAGAAATAATTTAAATCAACCATTTGTTTTCTGTCTGCATTTGTAATGGCAAGAAATAGTGCCTACAGCTTTTGATTAGCTATAATTGAATGATTTTACAAACATTTATTGGCATTCACCCTTGATTATGGGGACATACAGAAAAGTCTATAAACTAAGGAACATTTGCAAGAAACTGGCTGAAAATATCTCTTTTCATCTTTTCATTTCCCCCACCCCCCACTTATTTCAGGATTACCCCACATTATTATCACTCAGCACTATTTTTTTTAAATTATTGAATGCATCTAAACTTCTAATATTGCCAGGGGTTAATAAATCCACTAGCCCGACGCCCGGGACTACAACATTTAGACCTCGGGCAACCAAAACTTGTAACCCAAAATGCCCGACGGACTAGTAACAAAAAATTATTGGCGTTTCTAAAATTGAAAGGGGAAAATCCCCTCATCACTTTTCTTCTTATCCAATCAGATTCAACTACGTCATCCGGGATTCCCAGAATTAGAATTGATTTTGTACAAGTTTTAAAATAGAACAAATAACTCTGGGTGGATCTTGTACTTTCAATATCGATGTGTCAGTACAGGGGGTGGTATTGTACATTGCTTATGCAACCTGATTTAACCTCCTTAATTTATTGCAATATAAATGTGAATCCCTTTTGACAGCAGAAACCTAAGTTTTGTCAGATATAAATATAAAATATGTGCTGATAATTCTTTCACACAAACTGTATCTGATAAAACCCCCTCCAATCCTTTTACATACCCACCCACGTAAAGCAGTGGTCAAGACTTGTATCATCCCCGGATTTGGTCAACTCATTATATCAGAATTTTCAGTGGATATTCAATTATCGATTAATTGATTTATATGCTATTGGATTATTTGCTGATATAAGTTTTAAATATCCAATTTGCAAAAATCTACTGTACAATGCCGTAAATGGATAAAAAATGTTAAACTTATAGAATTCTTTGTTATTGCAGCAAACTCTGAATTCATAAGGCATACTAGGGCTAGCAAGTCAGTTTTGTTGGGCTAGTAGTTCTTCCAACAGGGCTAGTAAAATCTTGCAACCAATTAGCCCTGGGCTAGTGAGCTATAACAAAATTTCTTAACCCCTGATTGCAGTTCAGCATATTTCACATTGATGGAGGGGGGTGGATGTTCCTATATACAAGATGATAGGAGTTCTGATGGAATAGGTCACCTTTTCAAGCTTGAAAATATGTGAATAGGTCAGGAAAACTATTAAACATATATATAAATATAATTATTTTCTGTGACTGTATCTTACATTAATTTGTAGGATCCTTTACTATAGATAATTTAGCTGATCTGTAACAATAACATCTTCATGCCTTATATATCATGTACTGCAGTACGCCGCTAGATTAAAACTGACGTGGAAAGGTAACACACGGCCAGCGAAAGCTCTTTTTATTTAAGAGCCCAGGTGGTCGTGTGGTCTAGCGGGACGGCTGCAGTGCAGGCGATTTGGTGTCACGATATCACAGAAGCATGGGTTCGAATCCCGACGAGGGAAGAACCAAAAAATTTGCGAAAGCAAATTTACAGATCTAACATTGTTGGGTTGATGTTTAGACGAGTTGTATATATATATATATATATGAGTCTGAAAGATTGTGTAACAATACCGATAAATAGATGGAAAACAAAACACTAAAAAGTGTTGAATATCATTGCACAAAGATGGAAAAACTGAACAGATGATATAAATTATACAATAATTGCAAATATTTCGGCTCAACAAATGGCCTTCTTCGGTGACAAAAGTTTTAACAATAATGAGATATAATGTATAAGGTGTAAACATAGATCACTAATAATACAGGTAAGTTTTTTGTCGATTGATTTTAATCCAAAATCCTGAATATAATAATATTAACACTAGACTGTAAATTTAATTATTTCTTTCTATTGATTCCATCTGGATGGAGGACACCCAGTGTTTTTATCCAAAACCTCTCCCAGCAGACTTATATTCCAACTGTGTACAACATGAATTATGATCAATATTTCAAACAACTAAGGATCACTAAACAACAACAAATTAGTACTAGACACCATCTTTCTAATTACTGTCATTATATTGACAATAATGTTATTCCTAGTGGCTTATGTATTAAAGCGCTGCCTCAAACTACCGGCAACCTGTCTGATACATTTCTTCGTAGGTGGGATCAAACCCTATTTCACTGTTCCCTCCGTCTACTCATACTCCTTAGAGAACACTGTATTGAACATCTTAAAAACCTAACACGTCAATTTGACTCCTTGTCTCAGGCTTGCAAAACAGATCTAACAGCAAGCGAATTCGAGAACATCCAAGAGCGCCTGAGCGATATAACCAACACTAAGACCGCCACTCTCCGCTCCAGACAAAGATGCAAATTTCAACGGATGGTACTTCTTTCCCATCCATTAGTACAAAAGAAAAAAAGAATAATAAAACCAAAAACAGACATTTTAGACGTAGACCTCAAGTCCTCAGCAACAAGATCAATACCGTTGTTAATCTTTCCAGCAAACAACTTACTGAGGACGAAACGTCATTACTATCTAGAGGCCTAAACTTTTGTCCAGTCCCTGGTCCAGTGAATGATACTAAATTGTCTGAGGAACTGGATTATTTTGCCAGGAGCCTCCGCATCAAGGAACATTTTGCATCGAAAGAGGACGATAGCACCACCTCAGATAGTGACTCTGATGACTCCAATGAATATAGATTTAGAAAGAAAAGCAACTGGGTCCCTAAACCAAGCAAAAACACCACCTTAGAATCATTTATAGACAATGTTAAAACGGATATACTTACAAATGTAAAAATAAACAATCAGACCTATGATAATTTAACACCTGATGAACGTGTGGCTTTGACAAATTTGAGAGATAATGACGACATTGTTATTAAACCTGCAGACAAAGGGAGTGCAGTTGTCGTCATGGACAAATCTAACTATGTCCAAGAGGCCATTCGCCAATTAGATGATGACCGGTTTTACAAAAAACTTATTTCGGACACCACCCTCCAATTCAGCGAGGAAATAACAGAATGTTTAAAGGAAATGTGTGACAATAACATCATTGATATAGATACTTTCAAATATTTAAAACCTGAAAATTCAAAACCTGGGCGATTCTACCTGCTCCCTAAAATTCATAAACCTGGTAACCCAGGTAGACCAATCGTCTCAGCTAATGGTCATCCCACCGAAAAAATATCCGAATTCGTTGATTACTATCTTCGACCACATGTAGAAAACTTGCCATCTTTTATTAAAGATTCTACAGATTACTTACTAAAGATGCAGGATTTAAACCCTCTACCTGCCAATACTACTCTTGTCACTATGGATGTCACCTCTCTCTATACGAATATTCCCCATGCGGATGGTATTGAAGCATGTAGAGAAGTTTGGGACTCTCGATCTTCTAAAATTCCACCTACTGATTGCTTAGTTGAAATGCTTACTATGGTCTTGAAAAAGAACAACTTCACATTCCAAGGAGAACACTATTTACAGACAAATGGCACTGCTATGGGTACAAAAATGGCTCCATCTTATGCCAATATATTCATGGGTAAATTTGAAAAGCAACTGCTGGAGTGCTCCATCGAAAAACCGCTTTCTTGGTATCGATTTATTGATGACGTTGACATGAAATGGGACAAGGGAGACCAAAAATTAGAAACTTTTATAACAAATGCTAACAATCAACACCCTACCATCAAATTCACCCATGAAACATCTAATTCCACCATAAACTTCCTTGATACATCTAGCACCCTCTCTGTAGGTATAATAAACACAGATATATACTCTAAACCTACAGATACTCATCAATACTTGTCGCCTGAAAGTTGCCATCCTCCACACTGCACGAAGAGCATTCCATACAGCCAAGCTCTCAGAATAAGGCGAATCTGCTCCTCTGAAGACACTGCAAAACAACGTCTGGGGCAGCTTAAAGGACATTTAAAAAGAAGGGGATATAAACACAAAAACATCAAAAATAGTTTTCGAAAAGCGGAATCCATCCCCAGAAGCAGTCTGCTAACTTACAAAGATAAACAGAAAAGTAAAAGAATCCCATGTGTGCTCACCTACCATCCATGCCTGAGAAATAGTTTCAAGACCATTCGTGATCATTGGACAGCAATCGAGAAACATTCGAAGTTATCCAAAATCTTTCCTGAGCCTCCCATGATTGCCTTCAAACAACCTAACAGCCTGAGAAATATACTTGTCCGTGCTGACCTTTCCAAACCTAACCATACTGTAGGTAATTGTCAGCCTTGTGGGGACAAGCGCTGCAAATGTTGCAACCAATTGCAGCATTCATCAACATTTCACAGTAAGACCACAGAAAAGACATACAAGATCTTTTGCAATGTCAACTGCAAAAGCTCAAACGTGATTTACGTTCTTGAGTGTCCTAGATGTGGTCTCCAATATGTTGGTGAATCTATGCAGCCATTTCACAAACGCCTCAATGGCCACAGGAGTGACCTCACAAAAAAACCGTACATTCCTGTCAGCCAACATTTCAGGTTACCTGATCACAACCTGAAAGATTTTGATCACATGAAGATCCTTGTGATCGAACAGGATTGTACATGGCAAAATAGGCAAAGAGAAAATCGGGAGAGGTTTTGGATAAAAACACTGGGTGTCCTCCATCCAGATGGAATCAATAGAAAGAAATAATTAAATTTACAGTCTAGTGTTAATATTATTATATTCAGGATTTTGGATTAAAATCAATCGACAAAAAACTTACCTGTATTATTAGTGATCTATGTTTACACCTTATACATTATATCTCATTATTGTTAAAACTTTTGTCACCGAAGAAGGCCATTTGTTGAGCCGAAATATTTGCAATTATTGTATAATTTATATCATCTGTTCAGTTTTTTCCATCTTTGTGCAATGATATTCAACACTTTTTAGTGTTTTGTTTTCCATCTATTTATCGGTATTGTTACACAATCTTTCAGACTCATATAATTTTTCCTGTTTGTGTAGTATTGTCAATTTTGATGATCCAATACCTATTAAGTTTACTGGTTGGTAGATTCTTATAGACTCTATATATATATATATATATATATATATATATGATAAGGTCAATAAAGTTCCCATGACTTCTTCGTCTGTCATCTTTGTTAGTGTTTTTATCAACCAATGTTCTCTCTTTTGAATTCCATGCGCTCTTACATGTGGGTCTCATTGGGGTCTAAGCGTGACACAGGATTGCCAATTTTTTGTAAGCGTGACATGTGAATGTCAAATTATTGTGTCATGAATACGGATAAATGTATTGCTGGACCCGGTAAATGACAAAAAAATGAGAATTGCTTACATACATAGTGTAAGCGGGATAAGGGAATTTGACAAAACAGTAAGCGGGATCCAGGATCAGAACCCCCCAATGAGACCCCCTTACATGTTCATTAAACAACATGAAACCCAAACAATATGAGAAAAGGTTACAACATTTTTATCTACGCAATATATGAAAAGGTATCCATTTTCAAAATCTAAATTATGTGAAAAGGGTGGGGTAACAAAACCCCAGCAGCAACCCAAATAATAAGTGAGGGGACTGATGGGGGTGTCAAATCACGAGTTTGATTTTTGTCAATCACAATTCACAGAAAATAAATTTTTATGATCACGGACACGAAAATATATAAAAAAAATCTGTAGAAAAACGGATCAAGATCATGACGATAGCGAAAATGCTCCGATCTAACATGAAGAACAAAATAAACCCATCAGGTTGAACAGGAACATATATATAGATATACTGTTCCCAGGGTTGAAGTATTGAAATCTCCCCCCCCCTTTTTAGGCTCAGGATTTCAGGACTCATCCTTTCAGTATTTTGGAATGATTTTTGTATATTCTTAATCATTTGAAATGAAAACGAATAGCTTTTATCTACAAACTATGTTGTTTTCTTTCATAAAATAACACAAATAAAGGTGGCCGGTATTACAAGGATCAAGGTGAAAACGAAAGTAGAATTTAGCGTTACGAAAGAAAAGAACAAATATATTTTACAATATCTTATATATTGAATATCTATTAGTCATAACCTTTTCGTTTACAAATATTTTTGTGGTGATATGGTATAGGCTAGCCAATTCGTAGTTTACCTAGTTAAAACAAAACATCTTAAACAGCACCAGGTAAAATATCCTTCCACACTTCGCAAACGTTTCAGAAATTGACGCATGCGTAGTTTACTTTTTACTTTCGTTAGGTAATTTTACTAATTTTATCAGTAATTTATAAAAGACTATAATAAATGAGGGTAATATAATGCCCTTTAACGTCAGGCGTCAAACAGCCATTTGCGGCTACCTTTAGGTGTCAGACCACCAATTAAAAATCCCTATCTGTTCAACCAAATTGCAAACCAAATTTTGAAATTTTCACGGCTTTCTAAATATTTTACCATAAGTTTAACTTCATAGAAACCAGGTATATCCTTAATTGTACATGTATCAGCTTTCTGCATGCCAATTTTCGCCATACCTTTAAAGCCTTCTAACAAAGTAACTGACCATCAAACAGAAGTACTCCAAAACAAAAACCTGGTTTTCTGGAAATCTAAAATTAGTATACTTTGGTCATGAATGTTTGTCTCTAATATTTAATTAACTGTGCATTTGTATTCAGATATCGCAGATCAAATTTATTCGTTCATTGTTTAATCATACGTTTTTTGATTGAGTTAAGTCTGCCAATTGATATTTTATCGTATGTTTTTCTTTGTTGTGATGTTATGCTATTGTTTCAGAAAAAGGGAGAAGGTTTGGATCCATTAAAACGTTTAATCCCGCTGCAAATGTTTGCACCTGTCCTAAGTCAGGAATCTGATGTACAGTAGTTGTCGTTTGTTTATGTAATATATACGTGTTTCTCGTTTCTCGTTTTGTTTATATAGATTAGACCGTTGGTTTTCCCGTTTGAATGGTTTTACACTAGTAATTTTGGGGCCCTTTATAGCTTGTTGTTCGGTGTGAGCTAAGGCTCCGTGTTGAAGGCCGTACTTTAACCTATAATGGTTTACTTTTTAAATTGTTATTTGTATGGAGAGTTGTCTCATTGGCACTCACACCACATCTTCCTATATCTATGGAGCGCATTAATCCTCAATTTTAATGCAAACTCGTAGACAAGTAAATTTTGGCTCAAAATGATCTAGATATATTTCCCTTTCACCAAAAGTTTCATTTCTGCAAATTTGTTGGTTAGTTTAAGTAAACAAGGATATCAAAAGCACTATTTTGTGTCAGAGTAATTGGTGGTCTGACACCTTTAGCGTCAAATTGGTTAACATTTTACCGTGATTCGTTAGAGGTCTCAAATAATTATCGTTACTATCAATTTAGGAAAAAAATTAACGTGATTCGTCAAAATCAGTCGATGTTTGTATTGTCTATTAAAAGAAATAATATTTTCCCGCGTTTCAATCCGGCAGTACTGAGTATTTCAATGTACAACAGTGTTTCAAATTTAGATTGATTGCTTTAATATATAGTATACAAATCCTTGCTTTAAGAATAGAATTTTAGTTTTCAATATACTTATGACGTTATTTATTTTAACAGGGATTAAATTAGACAACACAGTGAAGGAGACCGTACAGGACAGTGGTATAGAAGTTGGCAGTTAAATATGAACGAGCCTTATCCGAAGATGTGTGAACTGTTGATAGACTCTAAAACAATGTAAAAGAGACAATACCGTTAAATCATATTTTAAATCTTACAAACGATAGGAACGTTTCATTACCGTTTACAAGGACACAAATCTTTACCAGCTCAGCCAGTTCGTGTTGCACTGTATTTAACACATTTATTGAACAATAATTCTACTTGTCACCCTGTTTCAAACGCAGTGTATGGTATAAAATTGGCACATGTGATAAATGGTCTAAACGATCCTACACCAAACACTTTCGTAGTGTTTGTAACATCAATTCTTGAAGCATCTAAAAGAGTAGCAACAAAAAAAGACAGAAAAGAAAGATCCGATTTCTCCTGAAACTTAATTGAACTTTGTGATATGTTTTAAAAATTCTTTAGATTTACTTGTTATACGGGATTTGGCAATGATGATTTTGAGTTTTTCAGGATTTCTTAGATATGATGAGGTCAGTTCGTTACGTTTTTGTGATGTAAAAGAACACGAGTCTCATTTAATTTAGTGTATTGAAAAAAGTAAAACAGACCAATATAGGCAAGTTCTGACGTCTTGATTGCAAAGGGTAATTCACCTGCTTGTCCTTACACAATGTTTCTAAGGTACACTAAGTTAGCAGGTTTCAGAACGTGATTCTTGCCAGCAAAATTTGTATTTGTTTCGACCTATTTATAGATCTCGTAATACATGGAAGCTTATTACTAAAGATAAAAAGCTAAGTTACGCGGCGGCTAGAGAGTCAATTCTCAAGAGAATTCGAACAATTTGTCAAGAGGGAAACATAGGTCTACATTCATTCAGATCCGATGGGGCCACAATGGCGGCTAACGCCGATGTTAGTGACAGATGCTTAAAGAAGCACGGTAGATGGAAGTGTGACTCTAGTAAAGACGGTTACATAGTAGATTCCACTGAGAAACGTTTGAAGATATCTAAGTTATTAGGCCTATAGATTACCCCTTTCTTTGGTTTTCTATCACGTACGACGGACTGTCGGCAAATTTGAATTTGTGTTTGAGTCTTATTTTTTTTACTGCCATGTGTACAAAGAAGGTATTGTTGGTGTTCTGTCAATGTCAGAAAAGGGTGTCATTTGTGTGTCTGTCGTCTGTAGTATAGAGAATACGTGCACATTTTATCGTCATACACCAAAAATTACCGTTAAACGTCATTTGGCGCGAAATTTTACCGTTATTCGTCATGAAGGATCATGAAGGAACCCCTATTACGACCCTCATAAATCGATAGTAAATAAATAACGGGACTTAAAGGGTAGAAGAGAATGAAAGGGATGTGTGTCTGTTTTTTTTATATATTTTTTCCACACTCGGACACTTATCTAAAAAAAATATTCCTATATAGTTTGTAGATTTCTAACTCATATTTACGATTTTGTATTTAGCATTTACAATACAAAAATGTAATGATGACTATTCAAACAAATTATTATCTGTTAAATAAAGGATGTCGATCAAATATATAACCCACCTTTGTTTTTTTCAAAACTCATATTATTATATTCGACTAAAAATGTTGAATTTGATGTAAGATAATTTTGTTACGGTATATCGACAATACAACTTATTTTTGAAACTTCTGGGGTGAGCATTCTTAAGGCCTAAAATTTTCGTCCGAAACATTGAAATAAAGCCGATTCGATAGAAAACACATTCACATTCACATCCAACTAACCGACCCATTGCCTCGGCAGTTCTGTATGGCTAGATATTATAAATTCTGCTCTAATCAATAGCTGTTGGATAGAACTTTAACAGGAGGGTAAAGAAATTCTGTGGTTAGCTTTCTAAAAGGCAAAAACAAATCGTCTGAAACTTGGAAATAAAGCCAAATTCGCTACAATACGCATAGCCGGGGACACCCACCTAACCAACCCATTGTCCCGGTAGATCTGTATGGCTAGGGATTAAAGAAGGTGCCATTACGAATAGCTATTGGATAATAGTACTTCGGAAGGTTAATGCATTTCTGGGTTAAGCATTCTGAAAGGCCGAAAATTTCGTCCTTAACATGGAAATAAAGCTAAATTCGATAAAATACGCATTGGGGTCACCAATTAACCAACCCATTGTCTCAGTAGTTTTGTATGGCTAGGTATTATTAGTTCTGCTCAAATAAATAGCTATATGGTATTATTACAACGTGAAAGTACAGAATTTCTGGGGTATATTTTCTTTAAGGCCAGAGAGTGTGTCCGTAACACGTAAAAAAAAAGTCAACTTTGATAAAATACGACAATAGGGTCATACACTTACCAACCCATTGTGGCGGCCGTTCTGTATGGTAAGGGATTATAGAGGCTGCTCTAAAAAAAATAGCTATATAGAACGCGAGGGTAAAGTATTTTTGAAATATGCATTCTTAAAGGACGAAACATGAAAATAAAGCCAAAGTCAATGAAATACGCATTGAGGACACCAATTAACCAACGCATTGGGGTTATACACTTTCCAACCCATTGCCGCGGCAGTTCTGTATGGATAGGGATTTAGATTCTGCCGTAACAAATAACTATTGGATTGTACAACAACGTGAGGGTAAAGCATTTGTAGGGTAAGCCTTCTTCAAGGCCGAACATTTCGTTCGTAACACGGAAAATACTAGTTGTCAAATTTAATTAGATACGCACTGGGGTCATCCATTTTCCAACCCACTGCCTCGGAAGTTCTGTATGATAAGGGATTATAGAGTCTGCTCTAATAAATTGTTATTGGATAGAACTATAACGCGAAGGTAAAGGATTTTTGAAATATGCATTTTTAAAGGACGAGCATTTCGTCCTAAACATGGAAATAAAGCAAAATTCGATAAATTACGCATGCATTGGGGACACTAACTAACCAACGTAATGGGATCATAGTACACTTTCCAACCCATTGCCGCGGCAGTTCTGTGTGGCTAGGGATTTAGATTTTGCTCGAACAAATAACTATTGGATTGTACAACAACCTGAGGGTAAAGCATGTGTAGGGTAAGCCTTCTTAAAGGCCGAAAATTTCGTTCTTAACACGGAAAATAGTCGAAGGAGTATGTCCGGTAAGGGCCGATTTTGACCTCAAATTTCAGGTTCATCTGACGAAAGATTTTGGACACATCGTCTAAAATTTAACTAAAATGCTAAAATTGTGAAGGTTTCAGTAATTTAGCATGACTTAATGATACTAGTACCCGATATATGTGCATTGTATTGCCAGAAACTTCTCATATTTATGTAGCAGAAGCATTATACTTTCCAATAAATAACTAAAAGTTTAAATTTTAACAATTTTGTAAAACTGCTATATTTTGGGACCAAAAAGGGGTCTTACCGGACCTACTCCATTGATTTAATACGCACTGCGCATGGGGTCATCCATTTTCGAACCCGTTGCCTCGGCAGTTTTGTATAACTATGGAATATAGATTTTGCTTTAATAAATATTTATTGGATAAAACTACAACGGGAGAGTAAAGAATTTCTGGGGTGAGCATTTCGTCCGAAACATGGAAATAAAGCCAAATTTAATCAAATACGCCTTGGGGACACCAATTAACCGACCCATTGCCTCGGCAGTTATGTTTGGCTAGAGATTATGAATTCCACTCTAATCAATAGCTAGTGGATCATAGTACTTTAACGGGAGGTTAAAGAAATTCTGGGGTTAGCTTTCTAAAAGGCAAAAAAATCGTCTGAAACATGGAAATAAAGCCAAATTCGATAAAATACGCATAGGCCGGGGATATACCCATTTAACCGAACCATTCTCCTGGTTAATATGTATGACTAGGGATTTAGGACGCTCTCATCTGAAAGAAAAAATTAAAGAATTTCGCAAGGTGAGTTTTCTTTTTCTCATTTAGAAAGTTCTGAATGAGTTCTGCATATAAAAGTACAAAAACAAATCGGCAAGTGGGGTGCACAATAAGTACTCATTGGAATACCGACTGGCTGTTGAAATATCCATCCTTCAATCTCAACAGATATATTGATATATTCAACTTTGACTGTAGAAAGAATAGTGGTTAGCACTTTAGAAAGATGTGTAGTTAAAAATCGTTATGACCCATCTATTTATCGTTCTTTAAAAAGAGGTGTTTTTTTTTTAAGTATAACGACGGTGACTATTTGTCTTTTCTTTATTTTTTTATGTTAATACTCGAACAGAAGACGCATATACTTGAATGTTTTAAGACCCGGAAGCCTATGAACACTTATTCTACGTCGATCTTTAAAGACCCAAACATTGCTAAACACCTTTCCTACCTCGATGACAAAAATCAACATTGTGTAAGTGTAAATAACATAAACTAGTCTGTTCTATATTTCTTTGACATTTTTAACCAAAGATGGAAAACTGAATCTTCCTGCCCTGTATTGATAAAAAATTGCACAAGTGTCCTCACAAACAGCTTTTGCAATTGTATGGTTTTCTAAGTGCTCGACGAAACCTCTTTTAAATGACAAAGTATTTACATATATTTTATGAGCAATCAAAACCGGATATTAAAAAAATCTGTTATAGTGCATACAATCTTACTCTTATAACAGTATTAAAACATTTGACTTTACACAAGTATTCACTACTACAAACTAAAAGACAAACTGAAAGATTGTGTCCTCCTTTGTATCAGTTAAAAAGAATGGCCAACGTGTATATGTTCCAGACCGTATGAGTATTTGGACCGTACGCGTACGGTCTGGACCGTATGCGTACTTTTTCAAAATACTCATACGGTCGGACCGTACGCGTACGGTCTGATTAATATGATTAAGAAGTTGCTTAAGTTTATAATTACAAATGCATGTAACAGATCAACATAACTTAACTCTCAAATTAATATGGAAAAGTTCAATTGTAATTGAAATAAAAACCTTATTTTTCAACTATTTAAAAAATTCACGCTAATTAAATCTGTTACTATCTTGTTTTTAGCATGTCGATCAGTAATTATACATTAATTGAATCATTAAATTGACGATATCGGAAGTAAACATAATGTGGGAGGACAATTGTTTTATAATATTAGAAACTTTACAAAAAACTAGTATCTCAATTGTTTGTAAAACAATTGAAAGGTCTTTCCTGTTAAAGTGATGTTTTCGTAATGTACTTTGTACGACCTTTCGTTTGATATACGACAAGCATACCTTCTGAAACTTTTCGCTTTTTACTCTTAATGACCTCATTCGCCTTCATTTTTGAGATCGGAAGTATGATATATGTAACACAGGGTAGATGAGTTGTCATTTGATATGCGACAACGCCGTGTTCTAAAAAGTTTGATTATTGCACTTAATAACCCCATCCAACCAATTTTTGGAGGTTGGGAATTCGATATTTCAAATGTTCACATTATGACCTTTCATTTGATATACAACAAACCTATCGTAAAGAAAATTTATTTTTTGCACTCAATGACCCCATCTAACCAATTTTCGAGAGACGTCAATTTGAAATTTGAAATGTACGCTTTATGTTCTTTCATTTGATATGCGACAACCTTACCATCTAAGAAGTTTGAATTTTTGCACTAAATGACCCCACCCTTCCACCTGGGATGAAAAAGAGGTTTAAAATTTTCGTTTTTAAGTAGAGTTTATTGAGACCTTCAATTTGATATATCAGATGACCCCATTTGACAAAGCGCAAAAAATGATGCAATATCAATTATATAAATAGAAGTTATGAAACTTACAAAGTCAATGCAAAACATGAAAATTTCGAAATGATTTTTTTGGTGTTTTTTTCAATGGAATGTTTTTGGTATTTGGTCAAAGATATAACTATGTTAACTTCTTCAATTTCTAAAACATTTTAAGGGGAAAGCTGTTGTTGATTCAGAAATACATGCTACCGCTCGCAAAACTTCAAATTGCATTATCTCTAAAACGACAATAGATATCTCAAATCTGTTAAATGATAAATGATCTACAGTTAAAGGACAACATTATAGGAAAAGAATTGGGACATTTTCAAAGTTCACCAAGGTCACAATAAATCATCAAATATATGATGCAATACCAAACTTAAGAACCGGAAGTCGTAGAGACATGGGACTACCACTATTCAACTCAGGACCACTTGACCTTTCAAATATCACAAGGTCAAGGTCATAGTATACTGTGAAGGTCAAGGTGAAATTTCATCATGACCTGACATTGACCTCAAATTGAAGGTCTTGAATTACTGATCATCTTTGCAGTTTATAGTAGGTTGATATCTGCTACCTTTTAAAAGATTTACACAAAATACTATACATTTAAGAATCATCCCGTTGTAACTTTTGAACAGACAGTCGGACTTTTTGGGACTTATCATATAAAATGTAGAGCTCGTCGAGAGGAACATTTTATACGCTGTATGTATGCAGCAAAGTCTTATCGTTTTCCTAATATGTAAGCTTGAAATTGCAGCGTAATTTTTTTTTGCACTCAGTGACCTTTGACCTTGAATGCATATTAAAGGTCACATGAATTAAAGATTATTGGTGAAGGTCCCAAGTCTCTACGACTTCCGGTTCTGGAAATAAAAATTTTCTAAAATTGATTACAATTTTTCAATGGGAATAACTCCTTATAAGGGTTAATAACAAAATGATTGTATATGTCCATTAACATTGCCATCTGTTCCTGTACATGTTGCCGTTTTCAAATCGATTCTATCTCTAATACTTTTTGAGAAAAATGCAAAGGAAAGAAATTGTTTCAAGGGAATATAACTCTCATAGGGGACGATGAAATCCTATTCAGCCTCATATGGTAATACATAATGATGAGATGTACCTTTTGTCTAAATAAGGTCATGATATCTTTAAAAACAACGAGGGGGGGCCATGTGGAAAAAAATCAATAAAAGGGAGATAACTTCTTAAGGGGATGATGAAATCCTACAAAAGTTCATCAGGTAATAGTTCATGATGAGGTCTATCGATGGTTTAAATTTGGTTTTGATAACTCCAATAGAAACGGTAGGAGGGCGTGCCAAACAAATGCTGGAAGAAAAAAAAAAAGAAAAAAAAAAAAAACATTAGAAAAACTAGTATCTCAATTGTTTGTAAAACAATTGAAAGGTCTTTCCTGTAAAAGTGATGTTTTCGTAATGTACTTTGTACGACCTTTCGTTTGATATACGACAAGCATACCTTCTGAAACTGTTCGCTTTTTACACTTAATGACCTCTTCCGCCTACATTTTCGAGATCGGAAGTATGATATATGAAACATAGACAAGATGATCTTTCATTTGATATGCGACAACGCTATGTTTTAGAAAGTTTGAGTTTTGCACTTAATAACCCCATCCAACTAATTGTTGGAGGTCAGGAATTTGATATTTCAAATGTATACATCATGACCTTTCTTTCGATATACAACAACCCTATCTAAAAAGAAAATTATTTTTTGCACTCAATGACCCCATCCAAACAATTTTTGGGGGACGTCAATTTGAAATTTGAAATGTACGCTTTATGTTCTTTCATTTGATATGCGACAACCTTACCATCTGAGAAATATGATTTTTTGCACTAAATGACCCCACCCGTCCCCCTGGGATGAAAAGGGGGTTTAAAATTTTCATTTTTAAGTAGAGTTAATTAAGACCTTCAATTTGATATATAAGATGACCCCATTTGACAAAGTGCCAAAAAATGATGCAATATCAACTATATAAATAGAAGTTATGAAACTTACAAAGTCAATGCAAAACATAAAAATTTCAAATTGATTTTTTGGTGTTTTTTTCCATGGAATGTTTTCAGTATTTGGTCAAACATATAACTATGTTAACCTCTTCAATTTAATAAACATTTTAAGTGGTAAGCTCTTGTTGATTCAGAAATACATGCCTCCGCTCACAAAATTTCAAACTGCATTATCTCTACAACGACAATAGATATCTCAAATCTGTTAAATGATAAATGATCTACAGTTGAAGGACAACATTATAGAAAAAGAGTTGGGACAATTTCAAAGTTCACCAAGGTCACAATTAATCATCAAATATATTATGCAATACCAAACTTGAGAACCGGAAGTCGTAGAGACACGGGACGATCACCATTCAACTCAGGACCACTTGACCTTTCATATATCACAAGGTCAAGGTCATAATTTACTGTGAAGGTCAAGGTGAAATTTCATAATGACCTGACATTGACCTCAAATTGAAGGTCTTGAATTACTGATCATCTTTGCAGTTTATAGTAGGTTGCTATCTGTTACCTTTTAACAGATAAACACACAAAACTATACTTTTAAGAATTATCTCATTGTAACTTTTGAACAGACAGTCGGACATTTTTTACCTTAATGCATAACATGTAGAGCTCGTCAAGATTAACATTTTATACGCTGTATGTATGTAGCAAAGTCTTATCGTTTTCCTAATATGTAAGCTTCAAATTGCAGCGTATATTTTTTTTGCACTCGGTGACCTTTGACCTTTGGTGCATATTAAAGGTCACATGAATTTAAGATTATTGGTCAAGGTCCCAAGTCTCTACGACTTCTGGTTCTCGAAAAACAATTTTTCTAAAAGTATGTTCAATTTTTCAAGGGGAATAACTCCTTATAAGGGTTAATAAGAAAATGATTGTACATGTTCATTAACATTGCCATCTGTTCCTGTACATGTTGCCGTTTTCAAATCGATTCTATCTTTAATACATTTTGAGAAAAATGCAAAGGAAAGAAATTGTTTCAAGGGGATATAACTCTCATAGGTGATGATGAAATCCTATTCAGCCTCACATGGTAATACATCATGATAAGATCCACATTTTGTCTAATTAAGGTCATGATATCTTTAAAACCAGCGAAGGGGGGTCATGTTGAAAAAAATCAATAAAAGGGAGATAACTCCTAAAGGGGATGATGAAATCCTTAACAGAGTCATTTGGTAATACATCTTGGTGAGGTTTAGCGATGGTCCATATTTGGTCTTAATAACTTCAACAGAAACAAGAGGCGGGCATGTCAAAATAATGTTGGAAGAAAAAAAAGAAAAAACTAGTATCTCAATTGTTTGTAAAACAATTGAAAGGTCTTTCCTGTAAAAGTGATGTTTTCGTAATGTTCTTTGTACGACCTTTCGTTTGATATACGACAAGCATACCTTTTGAAACTTTTCGCTTTTTACACTTAATGACCTCATCCGCCTACATTTTTGAGATCGGAAGTATGATATATGTAACACAGGGTAGATGAGCTTTCATTTGATATGCGACAACGCCATGTTCTAAAAGTTTGATTTTTGCACTTAATAACCCCATCCAACCAATTTTTGGAGGTTGGGAATTTGATATTTCAAATGTACACATCATGACCTTTCATTTGATATACAACAACCCTACCTTAAAAGAACATTTATTTTTTGCACTTAATGACCCCATCCAACCCATTTTTGGGAGACGTCAAATTGAAATTTGAAATGTACGCTTTATGTTCTTTTATTTGATATGCGACAACCTTACCATCTGAGAAATTTGAATGTTTGCACTAAATGACCCCACCCGTCATCCCTGGGATGAAAAGGGGGTTTAAAATTTTCATTTTTAAGTAAAGTTTATTAAGACCTTCAATTTGATAAAGTGCAAATAATGATGCAATATCAACTATATAAATAGAAGTTATGAAACTTACAAAGTCAATGCAAAACTTGAAAATTTCAAATTGATTTTTTGGTGTTTTTTTCCATGGAATGTTTTTAGTATTTGGTCAATCACATAACTATGTTAACCTGTTCAATTTATAAAACATTTTAAGTGGTAAGCTCTTGTTGATTCAGAAATACATGCCTCCGCTCGCAAAACTTCAAACTGCATTATCTCTTTAACGATAATAGATATCTCAAATCTGTGAAATGATAAATGATCTACAGTTAAACATCAACATTATAGAAAAAGAATTGGAACAAATTCAAAGTTCACCAAGGTCACAATTAATCATCAAATATATGATGCAATACCAAACTTGAGAACCGGAAGTCGTAGAGACATGGGACTACCACCATTCAACTCAGGATCACTTGACCTTTCAACTATCACAAGGTCAAGGTCATAGTAATATTTGAAGGTCAAGGTGAAATTTCATCATGACCTGATATTGACCTCAAATTGAAGGTCTTGAATTACTGATCATCTTTGCAGTTTATAGTAGGTTGATATCTGTTACCTTTAAAAAGATATACACACAATACTATACTTTTAAGAATCATCCCGTTGTAACTTTTCAATAGACGGTGGGACATGTTTGGGCTTATTGCATAAAATGTAGAGCTCGTCGAGAGGAACAATTTACACGCTGTATGTATGCAGCAAAGTCTTATCGTTTTCCTAATATGTAAGCTTGAAATTGCAGCGTAAATTTTTTTTGCACTCTGTGACCTTTGACCTTGGGTGCAAATTAAAGGTCACATGAACTTAAGATTATTGGTGTAGGTCCCAAGTCTTTACGACTTCCGGTTCTCGAGATACAATTTTTCAAAAATTGTTTATATTTTTTCAAGAGAAATAACTCCTTATAAGGGTTAACAACAAAATGATTGTATATGTTAATTAACATTGCCATCTGGTCCTGTACATGTTGCCGTTTTCAAATCGATTCTATCTTGAATACTTTTTGAGAAAAATGTAAAAGAAAGAAATTGCTTCAAGGGGACATAACTCTCATAGGGAATGATGAAATCCTTAGCAGCCTCATATGGTAACACATCATGATGAGATCTAACTTTTGTCCAAATAAGGTCATATTATCTTTAAAAACAACGAGGGGGGGCCATGTCGAAAAAAAACCAATAAAAGGGAGATAACTTCTAAAGGGGGTGATGAAATCCTACACAGCCTCATCTGGTAATACTTCATGATGAGGTCTACCGATGGTCCATATTTGGTCTTGATAACTTCAATAGAAACAAGGGGAGGCCATGTTAAACAAATGCTGGATGAAAAAAAAAAAAAAAAAAAAAAAAAAAAAAAAAAAAAAAAACAGGAGAAAAACAATAAGGTCTTTCCTCGCGGATGAAAAAGAGGTTTAAAATTTTCATTTTTAAGAAGAGTTTATTGAGACCTTCAATTTGATATATCAGATGACCCCATTTGACAAAGTGCTAAAAATGATGCAATATCAACGATATAAATAGAAGTTATGAAACTTACAAAATCAATGCAAAACATGAAAATTTCAAAATGATTTTTTGGTGTTTTTTTAAATGGAATGTTTTAGGTATTTGGTCAAACATATAACTATGTTAGCATCTTCAATTTCTTAAACATTTTAAGTGGTAAGCTGTTGTTGATTCATAAATACATGCCGCCACTCGCAAAATTTCAAACTGCATTATCTCTTAAACGATAATAGATATCTCAAATCTGTTAAATGATAAATGATCTACAGTTAAAGGACAACATTATAGAAAAAGAATTGGGACAATTTCAAAGTTCACCAAGGTCACAATTAATCATCAAATATATGATGCAATACCAAACTAAAGAACCGGAAGTCGCAGAGACATGGGACTACCACCATTCAACTCAGGACCACTTGACCTTTCAAATATCACAAGGTCAAGGTCATAGTATACTGTGAAGATCAAGGTGAAATTTCATCATGACCTGACATTGACCTCAAATTAAAGGTCTTGAACTACTGATCATCTTTGCAGTTTATAGTAGGTTGATATATGTTACCTTTAAAAAGATATACACACAATACTATACTTTTAAGAATCATCCCGTCGTAACTTTTGAACAGACAGTCGGACTCTTTTGAGCTCAGTGTATAAAATGTAGAGCTCGTCGAGAGGAATATTTTATACGCTGGAATTATGCAGCAAACTCTTATCGTTTTCTTAATATGCAAGTTTGAAATTGCAGCGTAATTTTTTTTTGCACTCGGTGACCTTTGACCTTGGGTGCAAATTAAAGGTCACATGAATTTAAGATTATTGGTGTAGGTCCCAAGTCTTTACGACTTCCGGTTCTCGAGATACAATTTTTCAAAAATTATGTGTATTTTTTTCAAGGGAAATAACTCCTTATAAGGGTTAACAACAAAATGATTATATATGTTTATTAACTTTGCCATCTGGTCTTGTACATGTTGAAGTTTTCAAATCGATTCTATCTTGAATACTTTTTGAGAAAAATGTAAAAAAAGGAAATTGCTTCAAGGGGACATAACTCTCATAGGGAATGATGAAATCCTTAGCAGCCTCATATGGTAACACATCATGATGAGATCTAACTTTTGTCCAAATAAGGTCATGATATCTTCAAAAACAACGATGGGGGGCCATGTCGAAAAAAACCAATAAAAGGGAGATAACTTCTAAAGGTGATGATGAAATCCTACACAGCCTCATCTGGTAATACTTCATGATGAGTTCTACCGATGGTCCATATTTGGTCTTGATAACTCCAATAGAAACGAGGGGAGGCCATGTCAAACAAATGCTGGATGAAAAAAAAAAAAAAAAAAAAAAAAAAAAAACTAGTATCTCAATTGTTTTTAAAACAATTGAAAGGTCTTTCCTGTAAAAGTGATGTTTTCGTAATGTAATTTGTACGACCTTTTGTTTGATATACGACAAGCATATCTTCTGAAACTTTTCGCTTTTTACACTTAATTACCTCATCCGCCTACATTTTCGAGATCGGAAGTATGATATATGTAACATAGACTTGATGATCTTTCATTTGATATGCGACAATGCAATGTTCTAGAAAGTTTGATTTTTGCACTTAATAACCCCATCAAACTCATTTTTGGAGGTCAGGAATTTGATATTTCAAATGTATACATTATGACCTTTCATTTGATATACAACAACCCTATCTTAAAAGAAAATTGATTTTTTGCACTCAATGACCCCACCCAACCAATTTTTTTGGGGATGTCAATTTAAAATTTGAAATGTATGCTTTATGTTCTTTCATTTGATATGCGACAACATTACCATCTGAGAAATCTGAATTTTTGCACTAAATGACCCCACCCGTCCCCCTGGGATGAAAAGGGGGTTTAAAATTTTCATTTTTAAGTAGAGTTTATTAAGACCTTCAATTTGATATATCAGATGACCCCATTTGACAAAGTGCAAATAACGATGCAATATCAACTATATAAATAGAAGTTATGAAACTTACAATGTCAATGCAAAATTTGAAAATTTCAAATTGATTTTTTGGTGTTTTTTTCCATGGATTATTTTTGGTATTTGGTCAAACATATTACTATGTTAACCTCTTCAATTTCTAAAACATTTTAAGAGGTACGCTCTTGTTGATTCAGAAATACATGCCTCCGCTCGCAAAACTTCAAACTGCATTATCTCTACAACGACAATAGATATCTCAAATCTGTTAAAAGATAAATGATCTACAGTTGAAGGACAACATTATAGAAAAAGAATTGGGACAATTTCAAAGTTCATCAAGGTCACAATCAATCATCAAATATATGATGCAATACCAAACTTGAGAACCGGAAGTCGTAGAGACATGGGACTAGCACCATTCAACTCAGGACCACTTGACCTTTCAAATATCACAAGGTCAAGGTCATAGTATACTGTGAAGGTCAAGGTGAAATTTCATCATGACCTGACATTGACCTCAAATTGAAGGTCTTGAATTACTGATCATCTTTGCAGTTTATAGTAGGTTGATATCTGTTACCTTTAAAAAGATATACACAAAATACTATACTTTTAAGAATCATCCCGTTGTAACTTTTGAACAGACGGTCGGACATTTTTGGGCTTATTATATAAAATGTAGAGCTCGTCGAGAAGAACATTTTATACGCTGTATGTATACAGCAAAGTCTTATCGTTTTCCTAATATGTAAGATTGAAATTGCAGCGTAATTTTTTTTTGCACTCGGTGACCTTTGACCTTGGGTGCATATTAAAGGTCATATGAATTTAAGATTATTGGTGAAGGTTCCAAGTCTCTATGACTTCCGGTTCTCGAAATAAAATTTTTGAAAAATTATTTTTAATTTTTAAGGGAAATAACTCCTTATTAGTGTTAGTAACATATTAATTGTTTAAGTTTATAAACATTGCCATCTGTTCTTGTACATGCTGTAATTTTCAATTAAATTCTATCTCTGATACTTTTTGAGAAAAATGCAAGTAAAAGTAATTGCTTCAAGGGGATATAACTCTCAAAGGGGATGATGAAATCCTATACAGCCTCATATGGTAATACATCATGATGAGATCTACCTATTCTCCAAATAAAGTCATGATATCTTTTAACACATTTTGGGGGGACCTTGTGGAAAAAATCACTAAAAGGGAGATCACTTCTAAAGGGGATGGTGAAATCCTAAAAAAGTTCATCTGGTAAAAGTTCATGTTGATGTCTATCGATGGTTCAATTTTGGCATTGATAACTCCAATAGAAGAGGTAGGAAGGCGTGCCAAAAAAATGCTGGAAGAAAAAAAAGAAAAAACTAGTATCTCAATTGTTTGTAAAACAATTGAAAGGTCTTTCCTGTAAAAGTGATGTTTTCGTATTGTACTTTGTATGACCTTTCGTTTGATATACGACAAGCACACCTTCTGAAACTTTTCGCTTTTTACACTTAATGACCTCATCCGTCTACATTTTTGAGATCGGAATTATGATATATGGAACAGAGTAGATGAGCTTTCGTTTGATATGCGACAACACCATGTTCTTGAAAGTTTGATTTTTGCACTTAATAACCCTATCCAACAAATTTTTGGAGGTCGGGAATTTGATATTTCAAATGTACACATCATGACCTTTCATTTGATATACAACAACCCTACCTTAAAAGAACATTTATTTTTTGCACTCAATGACCCCATCCAACCCATTTTTGGGAGACGTCAATTTGAAATTTGAAATGTACGCTTTATGTTCTTTCATTTGATATGCAACAACCTTACCATCTGAGAAATTTGAATGTTTGCACTAAATGACCCCACCCGTCCCCCTGGGATGAAAAGGGGGTTTAAAATTTTAATTTTTAAGTAGAGTTTATTTAGACCTTCAATTTGATATATCAGATGACCCCATTTGACAAAGTGCAAATAATGATGCAATATCAATTATATAAATAGAAGTTATGAAACTTACAAAGTCAATGCAAAACTTGAAAATTTCAAATTGATTTTTTGGTGATTTTTTTCCATGGAATGTTTTTGGTATTTGGTCAAACATATAACTATGTCAACCTCTTCAATTTCTAAAACATTTTAAGTGGTAAGCTCTTGATGATTCAGAAATACATGCCTCCGCTTGAAAAACTTCGAACTGCATTATCTCTAAAACGACAATAGATATCTCAAATCTGTTAAATGATAAATGATCTACAGTTGAAGGACAACATTATAGAAAAAGAATTGGGACAATTTCAAAGTTCACCAAGGTCACAATTAATCATCAAATATATGATGCAATACAAAACTTGAGAACCGGAAGTCGTAGAGACATGGGACTACCACTATTCAATTCAGGACCACTTGACCTTTCAAATATTACAAGGTCAAGGTCATAGTAAAATGTGAAGGTCAAGGTGAAATTTCATCATGACCTGACATTGACCTCAAATTGAAGGTCTTGAACTACTGATCATCTTTGCAGTTTATAGTAGGTTGATATCTGTTACCTTTAAAAAGATATACACACAATACTATACTTTTAAGAATCATCCCGTCGTAACTTTTGAACAGACAGTCGGACTCTTTTGAGGTCAGTGTATAAAATGTAGAGCTCGTCGAGAGGAACATTTTATACGCTGTAAGTATGCAGCAAACTCTTATCGTTATCTTAATATGAAAGCTTGAAATTGCAGCGTAATTTTTTTTGCACTCGGTGACCTTTGACCTTGGGTGCAAATTAAAGGTCACATGAACTTAAGATTATTGGTGTAGGTCCTAAGTCTTTACGACTTCCGGTTCTTGAGATACAATTTTTCAAAAATTGTTTATATTTTTTCAAGGGAAATAACTCCTTATAAGGGTTAACAACAAAATGATTGTATATGTTAATTAACATTGCCATCTGGTCTTGTACATGTTGCCGTTTTCAAATCGATTCTATCTTGAATACTTTTTGAGAAAAATGTAAAAGAAAGAAATTGCTTCAAGGGGACATAACTCTCATAGGGAATGATGAAATCCTTAGCAGCCTCATATGATAACATATCATGATGAGATCTTACTATTTTCCAAATAAGGTCATGATATCTTCAAAAACAACGAGGGGGGGCCATGTCGAAAAAAACCAATAAAAGGGAGATAACTTCTAAAGGGGATGATGAAATCCTACACAGCCTCATCTGGTAATACTTCATGATGAGGTCTACCGATGGTCCATATTTGGTCTTGATAACTCCAATAGAAACAAGGGGAGGCCATGTTAAACAAATGCTGGATGAAAAAAAAAAAAAAAAAAAAAAAAAAAAAAAAAAAAACAGGAGAAAAACAATAAGGTCTTTCCTCGCGGAGAGGAAAGACCTTAAAAACTAGTATCTCAATTGTTTGTAAAACAATTGAAAGGTCTTTCCTGTAAAAGTGATGTTTTCGTAATGTTCTTTGTACGACCTTTCGTTTGATATACGACAAGCATACCTTCTGAAACTTTTCGCTTTTTTACACTTAATGACCTCATCCGCCTACATTTTTGAGATCGGAAGTATGATATATGTAACACAGGGTAGATGAGCTTTCATTTGATATGCGACAACGCCATGTTCTAATCAGTTTGATTTTTGCACTTAATAACCCATTCCAACCAATTTTTGGAGGTTGGGAATTTGATATTTCAAATATACACATTATGACCTTTCATTTGATATACAACAACCCTATAGTAATAGAAAATTTATTTTTTGCACTCAATGACCCCATCTAACCCATTTTTGGGGGACGTCAATTTGAAATTTGAAATGTACGCTTTATGTTCTTTCATTTGATATGCGACAACCTTACCATCTGAGAAATTTGAATTTTTGCACTAAATGACCCCACCCTTCTGCCTGGGATGAAAAAGAGGTTTAAAATTTTCATTTTTAAGTAGAGTTTATTGAGACCTTCAATTTGATATATCAGATGACCCCATTTGACAAAGTGCCAAAAATGATGCAATATCAACGATATAAATAGAAGTTATGAAATTTACAAAGTCAATGCAAAACATGAAAATTTCAAAATGATTTTTTGGTGTTTTTTTGCATGGAATGTTTTTGGTATTTGGTCAAACATATAACTATGTTAACCTTTTCAATTTCTTAAACATTTTAAGTGGTAAGCTGTTGTTGATTCAGAAATACATGCCGCCGCTCGCAAAATTTCAAACTACATTATCTCTAAAATGACAATAGATATTTCAAATCTGTTAAATGCTAAATGATCTACAGTTAAAGGACAACATTACCAAGGTCACAATTAATCATCAAATATATGATGCAATACCAAACTTAAGAACCGGAAGTCGTAGAGACATGGACTAGCACCATTCAACTCAGGACCACTTGACCTTTCAAATATCACAAGGTCAAGGTCATTGTATACTGTGAAGGTCAAGGTGAAATTTCATCATGACCTGACATTGACCTCAAATTGAAGGTCTTGAATTACTGATCATCTTTGCAGTTTATAGTAGGTTGATATCTGTTACCTTTACAAAGATATACACACAATACTATACTTTTAAGAATCATCCCGTTGTAACTTTTAAACAGACGGTTGGACATTTTTGGGCTTATTGTATAAAATGTAGAGCTCGTCGAGAGGAACAATTTATACGCTGTATGTATGCAGCAAAGTCTTATCGTTTTTTCTAATATGTAAGCTTGAATTTGCAGCGTAAATTTTTTTTGCACTCGGTGACCTTTGACCTTGGGTGCATATTGAAGGTCACATGAATTAAAGATTACTGGTGCAGGTTCAAGGTCTCTATGACTTCCGGTTCTGAAAATAGAATTTTTCAAAAATTATTTATAATTTTTAAAGGGAAATAACTCCTTATAAGGGTTAATAACAAATTAATTGTTTATGTTTATAAACATTGTCATCTGTTCTAATACATGCTGTCATTTTCAATTAAATTCTATCTCTAATACTTTTTGAAAAAAATGCAAATAAAAGAAATTGCTTCAAGGGGATATAACTTTCAAAGTAGATGATGAAATCCTATGCAGCCTCATATGGTAATACATCATGATGAGATCTACCTATTGTCCAAATAAGGTCATGATATCTTTTAACACATTTTGGGGGGACCATGTTGAAAAAAATCAATAAAAGGGAGATAACTTCTTAAGGGGAAGGTGAAATCCTACAAAAATTCATCTGGTAAAAGTTCAAGTTGAGGTCTATCGATGGTTTAATTTAGGTATTGATAACTCCAATAGAAGCGGTAGGAGGGCGAGCCAAACAAATGCTGGAAGAAAAAAAAGAAAAACTAGTATCTCAATTGTTTGTAAAACAATTGAAAGGTCTTTCCTGTAAAAGTGATGTTTTCGTATTGTACTTTGTACGACCTTTCGTTTGATATACGACAAGCATACCTTCTGAAACTTTTCGCTTTTTACACTTAATGACCTCATCCGCCTACATTTTTGAGATTGGAATAATGATATATGGAACAGAGTAGATGAGCTTTCATTTGATATGCGACAACACCATGTTCTAGAAAGTTTGATTTTTGCACTTAATTACCCTATCCAACTAATTTTTGGAGGTCGGGAATTTGATATTTCAAATGTACACACCATGACCTTTCATTTGATATACAACAACCCTACCTTAAAAGAACATTTATTTTTTGCACTCAATGACCCCATCCAACCCATTTTGGGGAGACGTCAATTTGAAATTTGAAATGTACGCTTTATGTTCTTTCATTTGATATGCGACAACCTTACCATCTGAGACATTTGAATGTTTGCACTAAATGACCCCACCCGTCCCCCTGGGATGAAAAGGGGGTTTAAAATTTTCATTTTTAAGTAGAGTTTATTAAGACCTTCAATTTGATATATCAGATGACCCCATTTGACAAAGTACAAATAATGATGCAATATCAACTATATAAATAGAAGTTATGAAACTTACAAAGTCAATGCAAAACTTGAAAATTTCAAATTGATTTTTTGGTGTTTTTTTCCATGGAATGTTTTTGGTATTTAGTCAAACATATAACTATGTCAATCTCTTCAATTTCTAAAACATTTTAAGTGGTAAGCTCTTGATGATTCAGAAATACATGCCTCCGCTCGCAAAACTTCAAACTGCATTATCTCTAAAACGACAATAGATATCTCAAATCTGTTAAATGATAAATGATCTACAGTTGAAGGACAACATTATAGAAAAAGAATTGGGGCAATTTCAAAGTTCACCAAGGTCACAATTAATCATCAAATATATGATGCAATACAAAACTTGAGAACCGGAAGTCGTAGAGACATGGGACTATCACCATTCAACTCAGGACCACTTGACCTTTCAAATATCACAAGGTCAAGGTCATATAATAACGCGAAGGTCAAGGTGAAATTTCATCATGACCTGACATTGACCTCAAATTGAAGGTCTTGAACTACTGATCATCTTTGCAGTTTATAGTAGGTTGATATCTGTTACCTTTAAAAAGATATACACACAATACTATACTTTTAAGAATCATCCCGTCGTAACTTTTGAACAGACCGTCGGACTCTTTTGAGCTCAGTATATAAATTGTAGAGCTCGTCGAGAGGAACATTTTATACGCTGTAAGTATGCAGCAAACTCTTATCGTTTTCTTAATATGAAAGCTTGAAATTGCAGCGTAATTTTTTTTTGCACTCGGTGACCTTTGACCTTGGGTGCAAATTAAAGGTCACATGAACATAAGATTATTGGTGTAGGTTCCAAGTCTTTACGACTTCTGGTTCTCGGGATACAATTTTTCAAAAATTGTGTATATTTTTTCAAGGGAAATAACTCCTTACAAGGGTTAACAACAAAATGACTGTATATGTTAATTAACATTGCCATCTGGTCTTGTACATGTTGCCGTTTTCAAATGGATTCTATCTTGAATACTTTTTGAGAAAAATGTAAAAGAAAGAAATTGCTTCAAGGGGACATAACTCTTATAGGGAATGATGAAATCCTTAGCAGCCTCATATGGTAACACATCATGATGAGATCTAACTATTGTCTAAATAAGGTCATGATATCTTCAAAAACAACGAGGGGGGGCCATGTCGAAAAAAACCAATAAAAGGGAGATAACTCCTAAAGGGGATGATGAAATCCTACACAGCCTCATCTGGTAATTCCTCATGACAAGGCCTATTGATGGTCCATATTTGTTCTTGATGACATCAATAGAAACGGGGGGAGGGCATTTAGAAAAAATGTTGGAAAAAAAAACATTAGAAAAACAGTAAGGTCTTTCCCATGTAGGGGAAAGACCTTAACTAGTATCTCAATTGTTTGTAAAACAATTGAAAGGTCTTTCCTGTAAAAGTGATGTTTTCGTATTGTACTTTGTACGACCTTTCGTTTGATATACGACAAGCATACCTTCTGAAACTTTTCGCTTTTTACACTTAATGACCTCATCCGTCTACATTTTTGAGATCGAAATATGATATATGTAACACAGGGTAGATGAGCTTTCATTTGATATGCGACAACGCCATGTTCTAGGTAGTTTGATTTTTGCACTTAATAACCCCATCCAACTAATTTTTGGAGGTCGAGAATTTGATAAATCAAATGTACACATCATGACCTTTCATTTGATATACAACAACCCTACCTTAAAAGAACATTTATTTTTTGCACTCAATGACCCCATCCAACCCATTTGTGGGGGACGTCAATTTGAAATTTGAAATGTACGCTTTATGTTCTTTCATTTGATATGCGACAACCTTACCATCTGAGACATTTGAATGTTTGCACTAAATGACCCCACCCGTCCCCCTGGGATGAAAAGGGGGTTTAAAATTTTCATTTTTAAGTAGAGTTTATTAAGACCTTCTATTTGATATATCAGATGACCCCATTTGACAAAGTGCAAATAATGATGCAATATCAACTATATAAATAGAAGTTATGAAACTTACAAAGTCAATGCAAAACTTGAAAATTTCAAATTGATTTTTTGGTGTTTTTTCCATGGAATGATTTTGGTATTTAATCAAACATAAAACTATGTCAACCTCTTCAATTTCTAAAACATTTTAAGTGGTAAGCTCTTGATGATTCAGAAATACATGCCTCCGCTCGCAAAACTTCAAACTGCATTATCTCTAAAACGACAATAGGTATCTCAAATCTGTTAAATGATAAATGATCTACGGTTGAAGGACAACATTATAGAAAAAGAATGTGGACAATTTCAAAGTTCACCAAGGTCACAATTAATCATCAAATATATGATGCAATACAAAACTTGAGAACCGGAAGTCGTAGAGACATGGCACTATCACCATTCAACTCAGGACCACTTGACCTTTCAAATATCACAAGGTCAAGGTCATAGTATAATGTGAAGGTCAAGGTGAAATTTCATCATGACCTGACATTGACCTCAAATTGAAGGTCTTGAACTACTGATCATCTTTGCAGTTTATAGTAGGTTGATATCTGTTACCTTTAAAAAGATATACACACAATACTATACTTTTAAGAATCATCCCGTCGTAACTTTTGAACAGACAGTCGGACTCTTTTGAGCTCAGAGTATAAAATGTAGAGCTCGTCGGGAGGAACATTTTATACGCTGTAAGTATGCAGCAAACTCTTATCGTTTTCTTAATATTAAAGCTTGAAATTGCAGCGTAATTTTTTTTTGCACTCGGTGACCTTTGACCTTGGGTGCACATTAAAGGTCACATGAATTTAAGATTATTGGTGTAGGTCCCAAGTCTTTACGACTTCCGGTTCTCGAGATACAATTTTTCAAAAATTGTGTATATTTTTTCAAGGGAAATAACTCCTTATAAGGGTTAACAACAAAATGATTGTATATGTTTATTATCATTGCCATCTGGTCTTGTACATGTTGCCGTTTTCAAATCGATTCTATCTTGAATACTTTTTGAGTAAAATGTAAAAGAATGAAATTGCTTCAAGGGGACGTAACTCTCATAGAGAATGATGAAATCCTTAGCAGCCTCATATGGTAACACATCATGATGAGATCTAACTTTTGTCCAAATAAGGTCATGATATCTTTAAAAACAACGAGGGGGGGCCATGTCGAAAAAAACCAATAAAAGGGAGATAACTTCTAAAGGGGATGATGAAATCCTACACAGCCTCATCTGGTAATACTTCATGATGAGGTCTACCGATGGTCCATATTTGGTCTTGATAACTCCAATAGAAACGACGGGAGGCCATGTCAAACAAATGCTGGATGAAAAAAAAAAAAAAAAAAAAAAAAAAAAAAAAAAAAAAAAAAACAGGAGAAAAACAATAAGGTCTTTCCTCGCGGAGAGGAAAGACCTTAAAAACATAAGAAAAACAATAAGGTCTTTCCTCGCGGAGAGGATTTCCTCGCGGAGAGGAAAGACCTTAAAAACATAAGAAAAACAATAAGGTCTTTCCTCGCGGAGAGGAAAGACCTTAACTAGTATCTCAATTGTTTGTAAAACAATTGAAAGGTCTTTCCTGTAAAATTGATGTTTTCGTAATGTTCTTTGTACGACCTTTCGTTTTATATACGACAAGCATACCTTCTGAAACTTTTCTCTTTTACACTTAATGACCTCGAGCTCATCCGGCTACATTTTTGAGATTGGAAGTATGATATATGTAACATAGAGTAGATGAGCTTTCATTTGATATGCGACAATGCCTTGTTCTAGAAAGTTTGATTTTTGCACTTAATAACCCTATGCAACTAATTTTTGGAGATCGGGAATTTGATATTTCAAATGTACACATCATGACCTTTCATTTGATATACAACAACCCTATCTTAAAAGAAAATTTATTTTTTGCACTCAATAACCCCATCCGACCCATTTTTGGGAGACGTCAATTTGAAATTTGAAATGTACGCTTTACGTTCTTTCATTTGATATCCGACAACCTTACCATCTGAGAAATTTGAATGTTTGCACTAAATGACCCCACCCGTCCCCCTGGGATGAAAAAGGGGTTTAAAATTTTCATTTTTAAGAAGAGTACATTTAGACCTTCAATTTGATATATCAGATGACCCCATTTGACAAAGTGCAAAAAATGATGCAATATCAACTATATAAATAGAAGTTATGAAACTTACAAAGTCAATGCAAAACTTGAAAATTTCAAATTGAATTTTTGGCGTTTTTTTCCATGGAATGTTTTTGGTATTTGGTCAAACATATAACTATATTAACCTCTTCAATTTCTAAACATTTTAAGTGGTAAGCTGTTGTTGATTCAGAAATACATGCCGCCGCTCGCAAAATTTCAAACTGGATTATCTCTAAAACGACAATAGATATCTCAAATCTGTTAAATGGTAAATGATCTACAGTTAAAGGACAACATCATAGAAAAAGAATTTGGACAATTTCAAAGTTCACCAAGGTCACAATTAATCATCAAATATATGATGCAATACCAAACTTCAGAACCGGAAGTCGTAGAGATATGGGACTATCACCATTCAACTCAGGACCACTTGACCTTTCAAATATCACAAGGTCAAGGTCATAGTATAATGTGAAGGTCAAGGTGAAATTTCATCATGACCTGACATTGACCTCAAATTGAAGGTCTTGAATTACTGATCATCTTTGCAGTTTATAGTAGGTTGATATCTGTTACCTTTAAAAAGATATACACACAATACTATACTTTTAAGAATCATCCCGTCGTAACTTTTGAACAGACAGTCGGACACTTTTGAGCTCAGTGTATAAAATGTAGAGCTCATAGAGAGGAACATTTTATACGCTGTAAGTATGCAGCAAACTCTTATCGTTTTCTTAATATGCAAGCTTGAAATTGCAGCGTAATTTTTTTTTGCACTTGGTGACCTTTGACCTTGGGTGCAAATTAAAGGTCACATGAACTTAAGATTATTGGTGTAGGTCCCAAGTCTTTACGACTTCCGGTTCTCGAGATACAATTTTTCAAAAATTGGGTATATTTTTTCAAAGGAAATAACTCCTTATAAGGGTTAACAACAAAATGATTGTATATGTTCATTATCATTGCCATCTGGTCTTGTACATGTTGCCGTTTTCAAATCAATTCTATCTTGAATACTTTTTGAGAAAAATGTAAAAGAAAGAAATTGCTTCAAGGGGACGTAACTCTCATAGGGAATAATGAAATCCTTAGCAGCCTCATAAGGTAACACATCAGGATGAGATCTAACTGTTGTCCAAATAAGGTCATGATATCTTTAAAAACAACGAGGGGGGGCCATGTTGAAAAAAAACAATAAAAGGGAGATAACTTCTAAAGGGGATGATGAAATCCTACACAGCCTCATCTGGTAATACTTCATGATGAGTTCTACCGATGGTCCATATTTGGTCTTGATAACTCCAATAGAAACGAGGGGAGGCCATGGCAAAGAAATGCTGGATGAAAAAAAAAAAAAAAAAAAAAAAAAAAAAAAAAAAAAAAAACAGGAGAAAAACAATAAGGTCTTTCCTCGCGGAGAGGAAAGACCTTAATTAGAAAAACAATAAGGTCTTTCCCATGTAGGGGAAAGACCTTAAATAAGGTCTTTCCTCGGGAAGAGGAAAGACCTTAAAAAATGCAAAGGAACATGAATGACCTGCAAGCATGTAATTGTAAAATATATTACATTACTTGTGGTAGCAAGTGTCACCTTCACGGCCGACACTCGGCTAACCGAGAGATTGGTCGGTTAATCTATATTGAGTATGTGGCTATATCGGCGGTGGGTCTGTTAATCGGGTTGGCTAAAGTCTGTTAATCAGGTGTTATCGAGGAAATCATTGGAAATTCTGCATGTTTCATTGTATAACTTGTATAACTAATATGACAAATACCACAAATGGAGTAGGGTCTGCTTACCCTTCTAGATCATTTTGATCATGTTTGAAATTTCACTGAATATTTTATTCAATTTTGTCGAATATACATTTTTGATGTATTGCTGCTATCAAATATTTTTGAATATCTTTTGATTCACACAGAAGTGTATAGGAACAGTTTTCAATATCTAAATTATATGAATATTCTATAAGGCCGAAAATTTCGTCCGAAACATGGAAATAAAGCCAAATTCGAAAAAAATACGCATTGGGGACACCAATCGTTTTCGCTTTAGTTGTATATGGCTAGAGATTATAGACGCTGTCCTAACAAATAGCTATTGGCTAGTTCTACAACGTGAGGGTAAAGATTTCCGATGTAAGCATTCTAAAAGGTATAAAATGTTGTCCGAAACATGAAAAATAAAGCCCAATTCGATAAAATACGCATCGGGAACACCCACTTTCCGACACATTGTATCCGTAGTTTAGTAAAGCTAGGGATTATATTTGCTGCTATAATAAACAGCTATTCCATAGAACTACAACGTGAGGGTAGGGAATTTCTAGGGTAAGCCTTTTTATAGCCGAAAATTACGTCCGTAACACGGGAAAAAGGACAAATTTGATAAAATACGAATTGGAGTCACCCTCTTTCCAATCCATTGCCGCGACAGGTCTGTGTGGCCAGTGTATGGTAATAGACTTTGCTCTTAAAAATAGCAATAGGATAGTACTACAACTTGAGAGATAAGAACTTTTCGGATAAGTATTTTCTAAAGGCCTAAAATCTCGTCCGAAACATGGAAATAAAACCATCTTCGATAAAATACGTATTGGGGACAACGTGTTTTCGACCCATTGTCTCGGTAGTTCAGTTAAACTAGGGATTATGTTTGCTGCTCTAAGGAACAGCTTTTTGCTAGTACTACAAGGCGAGGGTAAAAAAAATCTTATAGAAAGTAATTTTAAAGCAGAAAATTTCGTCCGTAATACGGAAAAAAAAGACAAATTTGATAAAATACGCATTGGGGTCACCCACTTTCCAACCCATTGCCGAGGCAGGTCTTTGTGGCCAGGGATTATAGACTTTGCTCTTACACATAGCACATGGATAGTTCTACACCGTAAGGGATAAGAATTTTTGGGATAAGTATCTGAAAGGTCTAAAATGTTGTCAGAAACATGAAAATAAAGAGATAAAAACTACAACAGAATAGAACGCCATATATTGTTTAGAAAAAATAAATCCACCATCTTATTGAATTCAAGCGCAAGCCAGTCATGCAAAAAATTATGTAATACACTCGTACAACTATGGATTATTCAGTGATAGAACATCATCAATATAACTGAAAAAGAAATGAACCCAAAATGATCCAAATGTGAACTTGTTTTTGTATTGTTATGAGTTACAATTTATGACAAAAATAAGCAAAGACCCATCGAAACAACATCTGATAAACAAATTTAATAATACTTTTAGATATTTGGATGATATTTTGGCTCTCAATAATGACGACTTCAGTATGTATATTAATGAAATTTATCCTGTTGAACTTACTTTAAATAAAGCTAATACTAACAATGACCACTGCCCTTTTCTCGATCTTGATATCTATATCACTAATGGAAAGCTGAATACTAAAATTTATGATAAAAGGGATGATTTTTCATTTCCTATCCGTATTTAGATGGTGACGTTCCCTTGTCACCATCTTACGGTGTTTATATATCTCAACTTGTACGATTCGCTCGTGTATGTAACAATGTTTTAGATTTTAACGAGAGAAATTTATGTATAATTACTGAAAAATTATTACACCAGGGTTTTCGATATCACAAACTAGTCAAAACATTTACTAAATTTTATCATCGGTATAAAGACATCATTCGTAAATATAGCTCAACATGCAGACTGTTAATACGTTCAGGTATTTCACATCCAATTTTTTATGGTAATATTCTTTATAAAGCACAAAGGTGTCAGTATTCACCTCAGAAACTTACAAAACCTTTGAATAGACTTATTAAGAAGGGATATAATTACGATACTGTTGTCAAGTCATTAAAGATTGCATATTTTGGCGTTAATATTGAGTCATTGATAAGGTCTTTGCATCGGAACTAAACACATTTATTCTAAAAACAGTTGTTGGCATGACACGGGTTATGTTCTTCTCATATATGTTATGATGGTATGATACTAAACCCCTAACGGGAAGGATTGTGCCTGATGTTCATATGATGAAATCATAATCTTTCAGTCAGTTTAGTTGAAGTCTGGAGCTGGCATGTCAGTTAACTGCTAGTAGTCTGTTGTTATTTATGTATTATTGTCATTTTGTTTATTTTCTTTGGTTACATCTTCTGACATCAGACTCGGATTTTTCTTGAACTGAATTTTAATGTGCGTATTGTTATGCGTTTACTTTACTACATTGGTTAGAGGTATAGGGGGAGGGTTGAGATCTCACAAACATGTTTAACCCCGCCGCATTTTTGCGCCTGTCCCAAGTCAGGAGCCTCTGGCCTTTGTTAGTCTTGTATTATTTTAATTTTAGTTTCTTGTGTACAATTTGGAAATTAGTATGGCGTTCATTATCACTGGACTAGTATATATTTGTTTAGGGGCCAGCTGAAGGACGCCTCCGGGTGCGGGAATTTCTCGCTACATTGAAGACCTGTTGGTGACCCTCTGCTGTTGTTTTTTATTTGGGCGGGTTGTTGTCTCTTTGACACATTCCCCATTTCCATTCTCAATTTTATTGTCATTTCTATGTAGCAACATTCCAGCAATGCCTGCATTTAAAGTATATATCTCCCAATTGATAGGATATTTCAAAGCTTGTATTTCCTTGATAGAGGGTTGCTGTCTACAAGCAAGCTAATAAACTAAGATATCTAACTTCTTATTAACATAAACAATTCAATTTTTATATTTAGCTGTTCTGCACTGGCTTCATTAATGTGAGTGTAAGAGTTGGTCACAGGGAGGTCCTGAATTATTAGGGTTAGAGTTAGAGAAAGTGGAAAACATTCCTTTGAGAAATTACTAGTTGATTGAATGCTATGAAATACCAGTTTCACAGATGAAGACAGATATGTTCCATTTGTTGTAACAACAATCCTGTCCATCTTCTCAAATGTTACCTACCATATAAAGACTTATTGCCAAGTTGTTTTAACACAAGCAACATGACAAGTACCACACATGGAGCAGGAATCTGCTCCATGTGTGTATATTATATGAATAGAATATGTTAAAGTTTGTTGAAAATTTAACCAAATATTTATGTTGTATTGTCGAATATTTATTATGTTTTGCTGGTACCAGAGATATGTCCTTTTATTCACACTGAAGTATACAGGAACACATTCTATTCAATATAAAACAACTGAAGACCATTGACGTTATG
>JAHUZM010000225.1:0-60457 GCA_019925275.1 Mytilus edulis
GGGGTTGTCATAAGGGGGTTCCAATCCTGGATCCCGCTTACTGTTTTGTCAGATTTCCGTTTCCCGCTTACACTATGTACTTAAGCAATTCTCATTTTTTTGTCATTTCCCAGGGTTCCGCTAGACTTAATTTCCCGTTTTCACGACACAATAATTTGACTTTCACGTGTCACACATACAAAAAAATCGGCAATCCCACGTCACGCTTAGACCCAAATGAGACCCACCTCAAATTATATAACAACCACAGTATATTTAAAGTACTTAAAGTATATCTAAATGAACTGTAAAAAAGACTGTGAATATTGAATTTACATATAACCTGAAATTATCATCATTAATTTAACACAAATCAAGGGGAACAATTCTGCAACATCATGCAAAGGAATATAATCAATAAATACCCCAGCTGAATGAAAAACATCAGGTAATAGAAAATTCAGCAAATTGAATGCCCATAACTCATGCAAATTATTCTGTAATGGGGTTCCAGTCAGCAACAATCTGTTGGTTGAAGCTATGCTTCGAACAATCTCTGATAGCTGAAAATACACAACACTGTTAATATTGGGCATTATGTATTACTTTTATTGCAATGTTGTTAATAGAACTTAAACACTTAAAAATTTTTAAGGGTTCCAGGGAACCCAGTGTCTCGCTTACTTTTGCTGTTAATCACACTCAACAAAATGATGAAAAAAATTAATAAAAATATTCCTCTCTATACTATTATATATCTTTTGATTGTCAGAAGCTTTTGTCCAATTTTTGTAAAAATCCAGGATAGTTTAAGAATCTTTAAAATGTTTTAAAAACTTTAACTGCAGACTGTATGAAATGTTAAATGGAAGAAATAATAAGTCCATTTATAAGTAAAATACAGGAAAATTAGATTTTTTTTCTCCAAAATTTACTTCTGGATACTATCTTGTGATTAGAAACATGCTTCTGTCCATGTTTGGTAAAAATCCAGGATAGTTTAAGAAAGTTATAAAAATTATAAAAACTTTAACCACAGAGTGAAAGTAATGTTTCCTGGCAGAAAAAAACCAAGTCCATTTATAAGTAAAATACGGAAAAAGAAAGTTATTAAAATTTCAAAAACTTTAACCAGAGTGAATATTTGTGGACGCCACCGCCGACACCTATGCCAACGGAATGTAGGATCGCTATGTCTTGCTTTTTTGACTAAAGTCGAAGGCTATGTATTCAAACTCTGGAAATTTTGTTAAACAACAACGACTCTGGCATGATGGACACACAAGTTAAGTCAGAATTTCCTTTTACAATCAATAATAATTTCTAATTGGTCTCTCACAAAAAAAATTGAATGTTGATTTCCACTCAATTTTATCAGACTGCATGACATCTTTTAGTTTTCCAGGGTTTTTTCTTTCTTTTCAAGCAATAAGGATTTCGTGTTTGTACGTTTTATTAAAATGTTCAGCCATATAAAATCTGTTTCTCTGTATAACTTCATATTTGTAATTCAAAATCAGAGGTAGACTAGTTTAAGATCAAAGACATTTCAAGATATTGTCATTCTTGATAAGGACGACCTTATTCATACTTAAAATTAGATATTCCAAGACCAATCTGACCACAATAATATACCTTGGATTTTTCATTCTTTATCCTGTGGGCCTCATCAATAATGAGGTATTTCCACTTAATCTTCTTCAATTCTGTTTTCTCAAGGAGACAAAGTTCATAAGATGTCAGACAGATATCCCATTCTGTTGTCTTCATAACTTTCTTTATCATTTCTTTCTGTAAAATTAAAGAGATTGTTAACTGTAATCATTTATTATTTTTTACAAAAAATATTGTATTAGTTTCTATAGACAGAACACAAATATTGATTCCCAATTTAAAATTCAACATATCTCAACTGACATATCAGTTTTGAAAAGGGGGAAGGAGTTACACAAGGCAGAAATGTTGCCCTACAACATTTAACAGTGACCTATCAAACACCCAAACATAATTTAACATATATTATAATTGTTCTTTTGCTTGCAAAATGAATGACCCCCATAAACACTGGACAGCACATTAAATACAGATATTCAATATTTTTGCCAAAATACAGTTGTTGTAAATGATAATTTATTCCATCAAAATATGTCTCCAGTCTAATCAGTCAAACTTTATCCATTTAAATATTATAAATAGCTAACTTCAAATTTATAAGCAATATATATAAATTTGGATTTTTTTTTTAATGACAACACAATATCTGTAGGGCTATTATCTTACATGAATATGCATCAATAGGACAGGTCGACAGCAGGTCATGCATTTGATTTTAGTGGACTTTTGCCAAATGGTAGCTAATCTTTAAAAGAATGACTGTAACAAGTAAAATATTCAAAAACAAATAAGTCACCAGTATTTGCTTTTGGATATTTACTGTAGTTGCAGTAATTCTGAAGGCTATTTTGCATGTTGCAATGCCCCCACAACCACAATGAGCTGCTGTAGAAAAAAAAAACAGATTTTAAATAAATGTACCCTTTCCTCTTTGTAACCAGTCAGACAAAAGATTTTCAATGATGGACACCATCTTTTGAATTCTGCTTTCCATGTGTCCATAGTTGACTTCGGACAAATGACCAGATGAGGTTCAGAAATATTCATATAGTGCTTCATGTATCCAAGTAGAGATATTGTCTGCAGTGTCTTTCCTAGTCCCTGAAAGAAAATAGATAATCTTCTAATAACAGCTAGAATATGTAAACATCCACTTTCAAATTGGACATTTGGAATTTCCCCTTTATCTATTGTAGCTTTGCTGCTGCAAAAATATCACAATAGAACAAAACTGAATATCAAATACGTTTGTTTTATCAAAATAAAAGAACAAGAATTCTTGTGCTTTCAAAAGAGATTACTACTGAGACCTCATACTTATATCTTTATCATGTGCAGAATATTTTTGTATATTTTAGGATTCAAGTTGCAATATTGGCGGGACTTAAACCAAAATCCAGCTGTCCCCAAGCTACTCATTATTTTATTATTAAATGAAGGGGGAAAAATCTTTTTCTCGATTTGGAGGTATAGTAATACGGATCAAAGTACTGAAGTACTGACCATCAGATGACCACAAATTCTTGCATGTGGATGGTCAAAAGCACTTGTCTCAGAAAAAAATATCACATATCTCTTTACCTGAGACAAGTTCATGTTTCGATGATAAATAAATGATAGGAAATTCAACTTCACCGTAATAACTGTTATATTGTAGTGATACAAATCACTATACATACACTGCATGGTGGACACTTTTCTGTAAAACTTTGATTTTTCTAAAAATTACATACGAGTTGCAATTCATATTTTCCAGCAAAAACCAATTACAGAGTAACCTGTCCTTGCTGGTATTGTGGCAAAGCGTTCTCCCGCATGCTTTAACACAATTTTTCGGTACGTGTGCATTGATATTATCAATGATTTTTTACTTATAACTACAACACATTTTCATATTATTAATTTATGTTGTAAACAATAATATTTTTATCAGTATTCATTGAAGAGATGTATTTATATCAAATGATAAGGAATGTTATTTTGCACTCGTTAATGTGTGCGTATTTTTCATGTTTATAGATGGGTCATAAACCCAAAACTAATTTACATAATGGAAATCTGGGTGATAGCAACACATCAGAATGACCTCAAGGTCATTGCGATGTAATAAAAGGTTGTCAATGTTCTTCAGAATTTAGCCTTTATTTCATGAATAATTTACAGTATATTAATAGTTTAAAGTTTAATGACTTGTTATCTTTTGATTCAGGTTTTGCTAAAGCACATGGGAACCAACAATTCCCTAATAACATATATTTATACAATTTCTCCAACTATCATTCCCATTAAAGATAATTTCGTACTATTTCATTAGCCAATATTCCGTTTATATCATTTCTATTTAAGAATTGAATGCTTCTTTTTGTAAATTTATTGGGCTGTAAAAGCGTTGACCGAAGTACATTTTGTATGAAGCGCGGAAGCGCTTCATTCTAAAAATGTGCGCACGGTCAACGCTTTTACAACCCTATAAAGTTACCAAAAGAAGCATTCAATACTTATAATTACATTTTTTAGCTATGATCATGAAAACACGAATTTTATATATTTTTTTATTTAATTCACCTGTGCACTATATTGTTGGACCACGTGTTATCATGAATGAAAAGTTGTATTGAGCAATACAACTGCTTACGGAATAACACGTGGTGTGCAGTTAGCCAATCAGAATAAAGTATTATAATGAGACATACATCTAATGTAATTATTCAAGGATATCATCCAGTTCAATCCTCTAAGCTGGTAATCTCTCATTTCTCCACCCTCTATAACTAGAAAATAATGTTAAAATAACTAGTAAACAAGTTTCCTTTTTAATATAATGAATAACTATCGAAATATCTAGTGTTATTTGCATTTCTACTATGTCTTGTGTTCTTTTAAGGACAAATTCACATAGTTCTTATAGTTCATACCTCAATAATTCAATCTCAAAGGCAAAAAAAAAGAAGGTTAAAATGATAATAGCTTTCATCTCAACTTTTATAGGTTGTGATATTTAATTTTTGTACAATTTTTATCATGTCTAGTTGCAAAATTAATAGACCTTGCTATTTGTTTATGTGTTACATATTTGTTTGTCATTCATTTTTTGTACATAAATAAGGCCGTTAGTTTTCTTCGTTTGAATTGTTGTACATTGTCATTTCGGGGCCTTATATAGCTGACTATGCGGTGTGGGCTTTGCTCATTGGTGAAGGCCGTATGGTGACCTATAGTTGTAAATTTCTGAGTCATGTTGGTCTATTGTGGAGTTGTCTCATTGGCAATCATACCACATCTTCTTTTTTATATATATATACTTGCTAGTTATAGACATTTTAAATTTTAAATTTGAACTTTTCACTTGTATTCTGTTCAATATTAAAGTGGATTTATAACTTACATGATGGAGTTTTTTCAAATCTATGGTGATTTCTAAAAATATACATGTATTAAGATATTTCAAGGCTACAATGGTATACTTAACAGTTGCACAATTTATTTACTTTAAGTTTTATTATAAACATCATATCAAAGACTTGAGTTGTTGAATATCAAAATATAATAAATTAAATCATTTTAATTCTAACACAGCATCGAAACTGATGGACAAAATTCTAAATCCTTCAAATGAACCAAGCTTCAAACACCTGGTTACATAGAATTGCTATTAAATACAAATTAAATCTAACAGAAATCAAAAATATAAAAACCTTTCTTTTCTATCTTTTTTTGATTGTTTTTCATTTTTTCCAATGACCTTCGATATCTTCAATGGACATGATGGCAGCTTGCTTTTTCCAGTGTCAATTCCTGTTTGTATAAAGTGGGAAAAAACCTCGCTCTGTATAAGAAGGAATTCAAATCTCTTCTTTCTATCTGTTCCCTGTAAAAGAATAAAATGTGAATCAATCTTCAATACATGTATACAATGCAAGACATTTAGATTTACATAAGAATCAATCTTAAATACATTATACAATGCAAGACATGTGATACCCTTAACATTTCATTCTTTCAAAACATCTGCATGCTACAGCCAAGGAAAACCCAAATATTACTCATTCCTACTGTATGTTACACAATGCGGTGGGATATATACATGATATATAGTGACTGAGAACATAAGAAAATTCACTTCTGAAAAATTTGAGAAAATCAAAGAATAAAACAATGTTGATGACGATACAATTCATAATTTATTCTGTTAATTCTAACACCATTTCATTTTTAATAATTCCTTTGAATATTTCCCCCTGAACTTCTCTAATCTCAGACATGTGTCATGATGTGACAGAGTTGTCAAGCCACAACTGGAGATTAGGAAATTTTCAGCTGGAGTTTGGGCCTCATAACTGAGATTTTTTATCTACATTTTTTTCAACGTACACAATGTGTTTTTTTTGTGTTTAAACTGCATATTTTTCCTTTTTTGTTGATGATTTTACACCTTTAAACACCTCCATAGCCATTTTTACTTGATAGAAATAAAAGATAAGGGGTTTTCAAATATTTATTTATTATATATATATAGTGCAATAATATATTTATAGTTCAAGATAAATTGATCAGCCTTCATATAAAGTTGGTAAAAAGTATCTCTGCTTAAGGCCAGGATTTTTTAATTTGTTGGTGTACGGATCCGCCGATCCAATTTTGCCGATTTCAAGAAAGAAAAAAAATTTGACTTTTTATGCTTTTTTATTCCCGCCGACCCTAACAAATGCATTATCCCTGAAAAATAGTTAAAATATTCTTTTTTTTAGGAAATGTAATGCAGTAATCACTAACACATATGACAACACTTTCTAATAAACAGCTGCGCCATGAGCGCATGATACGCCCGACGTCTTGTGTGGAAGTTTTATGCAATAATCATAAATAGTTTCCGAGGAAGTTTTAAGCAATAACCATTTATTGTTTTTGAGACACGGCGGGACCCTGTTTTTTTTTACAAATATCACTAAAATAAAATTTTGAATCAAACCAAAAAGTATACAGATCTTTAAATTAGTATAACAAAGAAGTGTGTACAGTTTCAAGCAATAACCATAATTGTTTTTGAGATACTGCGCGACATGTAAAAAAAAACCTCCCCTTTTTACAAAATACTCAATAACTCAAAAATTAAATTTTGAGTCATCACCAAAAAGTATACAGATCTTAAGATTAATATAACAAAGAAGTGTGTAAAGTTTTAAGCAATAATCATAAATCGTTTTTGAGATACGGCACGACATGTAAAAAAGACCCTCCCCCTTTTTTACAAAAATGAAATTTTGAATCATCACCAAAAAGTATACAGATCTTTAGATTAATATAACAAAGAAGTGTGAAAAATTTTAAGCAATAATCATAAATGGTTTTTGAAATACGGCGCGACATGTAAAAAAAACCTCCCCCTTTTTTACAAAATACTCAAAAACGAAATTTTGAATCATCACCAAAAAGTATACAGATATTAAGATTAATATAACTAAGAAGTGTGTATAGTTTTAAGCAATAATCAAGAAACGTTTTTGAGATACGGTGCGACATGTGAAACTAGAGGCTCTAAAGAGCCTGTGTCGCTCACCTTGGTCCATGTGAATATTAAACAATGGACTCAGATGGATTCATGACAAAATTGTGTTTTGGTGATGGTGATGTGTTTGTAGATCTTACTTTACTAAACATTCTTGCTGCTTACAATCATCTCTATCTATAACAGTACTTTCTGTGGAAAATGTTATTGAAAATCTTCAATTTTTAAGAAAATTGTTAAAAATTGACTATGAAGGGCAATAACTCCTTAGGGGGTCAATTGACTATTTTGGTCAGACTGACTTATTTTTAGTTCTTACTTTGCTGTACATTATTGCTGTTTACAGTTTATCTCTATCTATAATAATATTCAAGATAATAACAAAAAAACAGCAAAATTTCCTCAAAATTACCAATTCAGGGGCAGCAACCTAACAACCGATTATCCGATTCATCTGAAAATTTCAGGGCAGATAGATCGTGACCTGACCAACAATTTTACTTCCTCTCAGATTTGCTCTTAATGCTTTGGTTTTTGAGTTATAAGCCAAAAACTGCATTTTACCCCTATGTTCTATTTTTAGCCATGGCGGCCATCTTGGTTGGTTGGGCGGGGCACCGGACACATTTTTTAAACTAGATACCCCAATGATGATTATGGCCAAGTTTGGTTAAATTTGACCCAGTAGTTTCAGAGGAGAAGATTTTTCTAAAAGATTACTAAGATTTAAGAAAAATGGTTAAAAATTTACTATAAAGGGCAATAACTCCTAAAGTGGTCAACTGACCATTTTGATCATGTTGACTTATTTGTAGATCTTACTTTGCTGAACATTATTGCTGTTTACAGTTTATCTCTATCTATAATAATATTCAAGATAATAACCAAAAACAGCAAAATTTCCTTAAAATTACCATTTCAGGGGCAGCAACCCAACAACGGAATGTCCGATTAATCTGAAAATTTCAGGGCAGACAGATCTTGACCTGATGAACAATTTTATTCTTGTCAGATTTGCTCTAAATGCTTTGGTTTTTGAGTTATAAGCCAAAAACTGCATTTTACCCCTATGTTCTATTTTTAGCCAAGGTGGCCATCTTGGTTTGTTGGCCGAGTTACCGGACACATTTTTTTAACTAGATACCCAATGATGATTATGGCTAAGTTTGGTTAAATTTGGCATAGTAGTTTCAGAGGAGAAGATTTTTCTAAACGATTACTAAGATTTACGAAAAATGGTTAAAAATTATATAAAGGGCAATAACTCCTAAAGTGGTCAACTGACCATTTTGATCATGTTGACGTATTTGTAGATCTTACTTTGCTGAACATTATTGCTGTTTACAGTTTATCTCTATCTATAATAATATTAAGATAATAACCAAAAACAGCAAAATTTCCTTAAAATTACCATTTCAGGGGCAGCAACCCAACAACGGAATGTCCGATTCATCTGAAAATTTCAGGGCAGACAGATCTTGACCTGATGAACAATTTTATTCATGTCAGATTTGCTCTAAATGCTTTGGTTTTTGAGTTATAAGCCAAAAACTGCATTTTACCCCTATGTTCTATTTTTAGCCAGGTGGCCATCTTGGTTGTTGGGCGGTTACCGGACACATTTTTTAACTAGATACCCAATGATGATTATGGCTAAGTTTGGTTAAATTTGGCATAGTAGTTTCAGAGGAGAAGATTTTTCTAAACGATTACTAAGATTTACGAAAAATGGTTAAAAATTGACTATAAAGGGCAATTACTCCTAAAGTGGTCAACTGACCATTTGGGTCATGTTGTGGTATTTGTAGATCTTACTTTGCTGAACATTATTGCTGTTTACAGTTTATCTCTATCTATAATAATATTCAAGATAATAACCAAAAACAGCAAAATTTCCTTAAAATTACCATTTCAGGGGCAGCAACCCAACAACGGAATGTCCGATTCATCTGAAAATTTCAGGGCAGACAGAAACTGACCTGATGAACAATTTTTTTCATGTCAGATTTGCTCTAAATGCTTTGGTTTTTGAGTTATAAGCCAAAAACTGCATTTTACCCCTATGTTCTATTTTTAGCCATGGCGGCCATCTTGGTTGGTTGGCCGGGTCACCGGACACATTTTTAAATCTAGATACCACAATGATGATTATGGCCAAGTTTGGTTAAATTTGGCCCAGTAGTTTCAGAGGAGAAGATCTTCTAAAAGATTACTAAGATTTACGAAAAATGGTTAAAAATTGACTATAAAGGGCAATAACTCCTAAAGTGGTCAACTGACCATCTTGGGTCATGTTGTGGTATTTGTAGATCTTACTTTGCTGAACATTATTGCTGTTTACAGTTTATCTCTATCTATAATAATATTCAAGATAATAACCAAAAACAGCAAAATTTCCTTAAAATTACCATTTCAGGGGCAGCAACCCAACAACGGAATGTCAGATTCATCTGAAAATTTCAGGGCAGATAGATCTTGACCTGATGAACAATTTTACTGTGTGTCAGATTTGCTCTAAATGCTTTGGTTTTTGAGTTATAAGCCAAAAACTGCATTTTACCCCTATGTTCTATTTTTAGCCATGGCGGCCATCTTGGTTGGTTGGGCGGGGCACCGGACACATTTTTTAAACTAGATACCCCAATGATGATTATGGCCAAGTTTGGTTAAATTTGGCCCAGTAGTTTCAGAGGAGAAGATTTTTCTAAAAGATTACTAAGATTTACGAAAAATGGTTAAAAATTGACTATAAAGGGCAATAACTCCTAAAGTGGTCAACTGACCATCTTGGGTCATGTTGTGGTATTTGTAGATCTTACTTTGCTGAACATTATTGCTGTTTACAGTTTATCTCTATCTATAATAATATTCAAGATAATAACCAAAAACAGCAAAATTTCCTTAAAATTACCATTTCAGGGGCAGCAACCCAACAACGGAATGTCCGATTCATCTGAAAATTTCAGGGCAGATAGATCTTGACCTGATGAACAATTTTATTCATGTCAGATTTGCTCTAAATGCTTTGGTTTTTGAGTTATAAGCCAAAAACTGCATTTTACCCCTATGTTCTATTTTTAGCCATGGCGGCCATCTTGGTTGGTTGGCCGGTTCACCGGACACATTTTTTTAAACTAGATACCCCAATGATGATTATGGCCAAGTTTGGTTAAATTTGGCAGTAGTTTCAGAGGAGAAGATTTTTCTAAAAGATTACTAAGAAGAAACGAAAAATGGTTAAAAATTGACTATAAAGGGCAATACTCCTAAAGTGGTCAACTGCACCATTTGGGTCATGTTGTCGGTATTTTAGATCTTACTTTGCTGAACATTATTGCTGTTTACAGTTTATCTCTATCATAATAATATTCAAGTAATAACCAAAAACAGCAAAATTTCATTAAAATTCCATTTTCAGGGGCAGCAAACCCAACAACGGAATGTCCGATTTCATCTGAAAATTTCAGGGCAGATCAGAAATCTTGACCTGTATGAACAATATACATGTCAGATTTGCTCTAAATGCTTTGGTTTTTGAGTTAATAAGCCAAAAACTGCATTTTACCCCTATGTTCTATTTTTAGCCATGGCGGCCATTCTTGTTGGTTGGCCGGGTCACCGGACACATTTTTAAACTAGATTCCACAATGTGGATAGTGGCCAAGTTTGGTTAAATTTGGCCCAGTAGTATTCAGAGGAGAAGATTTTCTTAAAGTTTACTAGAGAGTAAACGAAAAATGGTAAGAGGATGCTAGTGATGAGAATAAAGGTCACTTGAACTTCCATAGTGAAAAGACCACTTGGGTCATGTGTGGTATTTGTAGATCTTACTTTGCTGAACATTATTGCTGTTTACAGTTTATCTCTATCTATAATAATATTCAAGATAATAACCAAAAACAGCAAAATTCCTTAAAATTACCTTTTCAGGGGCAGACAACCCAACAACGGAATGTCAGATTCATCTGAAAATTTCAGGGCAGATAGATCTTGACCTGTTGAACAATAATACCCATGTCAGATTTGCTCTAAATGCTTTGGTTTTTGAGTTATAAGCCAAAAACTGCATTTTACCCCTATGTTCTATTTTTAGCCATGGCGGCCATCTTGGTTGGTTGGCCGGGTCACCGGACACATTTTTTAAACTAGATACCCCAATGATGATTGTGGCCAAGTTTGGTTAAATTTGGCCCAGTAGTTTCAGAGGAGAAGATTTTTGTAAAAGTTAACGCAGGACGACGACGACGACGACGGACGACGACGGATGCCGGACGCTAAGTGATGAGAAAAGCTCACTTGGCCCTTTGGGCCAGGTGAGCTAAAAAAACACACCCCTGTTTGAGTTACAAAGTGCCGTAACTCAAAAAGTTTAAATCTTATTTTCACCAAAAAGTATACAGATCATTTGACCATCATAAGAAACAACTATACTAAGTTTCATGAAATTTGGATAAGTCGTTCTCAAGTTACGGTGCGACATGTTTACGCCGGACAGACGGACGGACAGACAGACAGACAGACGGACACCGGACATTTGTATACCATAATACGTGCCGTCAAAATTTTGACGGGCGTATAAAAATAGACAAATCAATTATATCTGACCTTGAAATGTCGTTTGCGCAAATAATTTTGCGGAACGAAAGCAGTGTTTAAAACCAATTACACAATAAGTTCGTTTCCCTTATTTGTCATCAGTCCGTAAGATGCATCATCTCATAGAAATAGACTTGTCCAAATGTGGACAGGTGGAAGACATCAAGTTAAAGTACTGAATATTAACAAATCAATTGGAATTTTCTTGTTTCATAGATAGTAAAAAAAATATATAGTCAAAGAGCTGATTGCTCTGAGGTGGAAGAAGGAGAATAAAAGGTAACTTGAATTACCATAAAAGCAGCCCCACTAACCCAGCCTGCTTTGTTACATTATCGTTATGACATAATTTTTTTAAAGTACATGGATTTACCATCTGTACAATCATTTTCTATGTTCAGTGGACCTTGAAAATTAGGTAAAATCTTTAATTTGGCAGTAAAATTAGAAAGATCATATCATAAGGAACACATGTGTACGAAGTTTCAAGTTGATTGGATTTCAACTTCATCAAAAACTACCTCGACCATAAGGCCAAAAAAAAAATAGGTGTGTTTCCTGTTGCATCCCCAAAAAATTAGGGTCGGTAGGTAGGTATTTTTTTTTTTTGCTTCGGTTGTTTTTTTGTGTATTTTTATAATCAGTTTGTTATTCTTTCAGGTTATTTTCATCAGTTCATTGTATAAAGTATTCAAAGTTTTGATTTTTCTACCCTGTATACCACATTGCCTCACATTCTCATTAAGAAAAAATTCACACACCTAATTAAATGGGCATTCAAAAAATCAGAATGTGAATATATATGTTCAAACTCTTTTAGGTCATTTTTTAGTAGCAATAAACAAAAAAACTATGTTAATTGGACATGCTTTGATACTATATATGCCCTTGAATTTTTACTAGATAACATTTTTGTTCGCTTTGGGGATTCCGTATATCGTCAGATTATCGGAATTCCAATGGGGACTAACTGTGCACCACTTATTGCGGACCTCTTTTTGTATTGTTATGAGTTACAATTTATGACAAAAATAAGCAAAGACCCATCAAAACAACATCTGATAAACAAATTTAATAATACTTTTAGATATTTGGATGATATTTTGGCTCTAAATAATGACGACTTCAGTATGTATATTAATGAAATTTATCCTGCTGAACTTACTTTAAATAAAGCTAATACTAACAATGACCACTGCCCTTTCCTCGATCTTGATATCTATATCACTAACGGAAAGCTGAATACTAAAATTTATGATAAAAGGGATGATTTTTCATTTCCTATCGTTAATTACCCGTTTTTAGATGGTGACGTTCCCTTGTCACCATCTTACGGTGTTTATATATCTCAACTTGTACGATTCGCTCGTGTATGTAACAATGTTTTAGGTTTTAACGAGAGAAATTTATGTATTACTGAAAAATTATTACACCAGGGTTTTCGATATCACAAACTAGTCAAAACATTTACTAAATTTTATCATCGGTATAAAGACATCATTCGTAAATATAGCTCAACATGCAGACTTCTTATACGTTCAGGTATTTCACATCCAATTTTTTATGGAAATATTCTTTATAAAGCACAAAGGTGTCAGTATTCACCTCAGAAACTTAAAAAACCTTTGAATAGACTTATTAAGAAGGGATATAATTACGATACTGTTGTCAAGTCATTAAAGATTGCATATTTTGGCGTTAATATTGAGTCACTGATAAGGTCTTTGCGTCGGAACTAAACACATTTATTCTAAAAACAGTTGTTGGCATGACACGGGTTATGTTCTTCTCATATATGTTATGATGGTATGATACTAAACCCCTAACGGGAAGGATTGTGCCTGATGTACATATGATGAAATCATAATCTTTCAGTCAGTTTAATTGAAGTCTGGAGCTGGCATGTCAGTTAACTGCTAGTAGTCTGTTGTTATTTATGTATTATTGTCATTTTGTTTATTTTCTTTGGTTACATCTTCTGACATCAGACTCGGACTTCTCTTGAACTGAATTTTAATGTACGTATTGTTATGCGTTTACTTTTGTACATTGGTTAGAGGTATAGGGGGAGGGTTGAGATCTCACAAACATGTTTAACCCCGCCGCATTTTTGCGCCTGTCCCAAGTCAGGAGCCTCTGGCCTTTGTTAGTCTTGTATTATTTTAATTTTAGTTTCTTGTGTACAATTTGGAAATTATCACTGAACTAGTTATATATTTGTTTAGGGGCCAGCTGAAGGACGCCTCCGGGTGCGGGAATTTCTCGCTACATTGAAGACCTGTTGGTGACCTTCTGCTGTTGTTTTTTATTTGGTCGGGTTGTTGTCTCTTTGACACATTCCCCATTTCCATTCTCAATTTTATAAGATATGAATAGTCCATGTTCAAAAGTTGCAGAAGACTTGGCCAGGACTTCCAGCTTATAAAATTTTCACTTTTCAGAACTGATATGCCATCTGTACGGGTCAGGCTATAGTCTTACACAGAAAGCCCATCAAAGTCTGTCTCAGCAAAGACCTGTTTTATAATCAGTTTCTTTCAGACAATTTAGTTCACAGAACTGATGCCAGCTTTTCTACAAATACCAAATATTAATAACATGATAGAGGGATGGGTGAAAATCTTTGAAATTTTGATTATATACTAGCTGTTTAAAAGAAAATCAATTACAAATTGAGTTTTGGGGCTATGGTTGTCAGAGCAAATATCAGATATTAAAATTAAATTTAATCCTAAATTGAACGTTTGGCTTCCCTCTTGTATTAGAAAAGACTGTCAGAAGTAAATGCCAAAACATTGTAAACTTGTTATACTGTCAATTTTATTCCTATAAAATTCGGAACAAATTATAAACATCGAAACAACCGAAACATTCAAATAATGTGAGGCAAATATTGCATTTTGTAGAATGCAAATAGTCATTGAATGATATAAAAAAACTAATTTATCACAATTGCAAAATTAACATGTATCAACAATCAATTGTATAAATCTTTAATGTGCAAAACAATGTTTATGCTCTGAAAATAAATGTATAATTTTCACTATGACTTAGACCTTTATCAATAAAACTGGATGGCCATAGCAGAAGCCATGCCGTTGTTTGACTTCAATCTGTATCACACAAATGCTTACTGTATTAAAATTATGGCACCCTCAACGGAGTTGGGGTGACGTATTGTTATTGTACGTTTCTTTTTTTTTTTCTTATTATGTCACCCGATCGACAATGTCGGGTGACATATTGCTTTTCCTCTGTTTCTTTACTATTATTATGTCACCCGATCGACAAAGTCGGGTGACATATTGCTTTTCCTCTGTTTCTTTTTCCCTATTATTATTATTATGGCACCCTCAACGGAGTTGGGGTGACATATTGTTATTGTTCGTTTCTTTTTTTCTTATTATGGCACCCTCAACGGAGTTGGGGTGACATCTTGTTATTGTTCGTTTCTTTTTTTTCTTTTTATTATTATGTCACCCTGACGGAGGTCGGGTGACATATTGTTATTGTACGATTCTTTTTTTTATTATTATTATTCCACACTTTTTTGTCCAGACTATTTCTAAGAATAGGATGGACCAATTGTTATGGAACTATACCATAATGTTAATGACCATGTGCAGAAGTGCAGTCGAGGGTTGGCATATCCAACATGGCTGCCGTTGTCATGGAAACAGAAAGAATGTAAAAATGTAATGGAACATTCTAGAACATTAGTGTTAAAGTAAATCTACGGTCATTAAATCTTATATAATGGTATAATATTATGGGGAGCACAATATGAAGCAGACGTATGACTTTGGAATTTTCAAATGTTGCCATGGAAACTGATCAAAAAAAGCAAAATTTTGAAAATTCTTCAAAAATGTATGAAACGTTACAGAAATGTTAACATATTAATCTAGAAGCGGCATTCAACTTTGGAATTTCCAAAATGGCTGCCGTTACCATGGCTGCTGTTAAGAGGCAATTGGTGGACCAGGGTGACATCCGCTATTGCTTGCAATGGCAATTCTAGTTATGTCACCCTGACTGAGGTCGGGTGACATATTGTTATTGTACGATTCTTTTTATGGCACCCTCAACGGAGTTGGGGTGACATCTTGTTATTGTTCGTTTCTTTTTTTTCTTTTATGTCACCCTGACGGAGGTCGGGTGACATATTGTTATTGTACGATTCTTTTTATGGCACCCTCAACGGAGTTGGGGTGACGTATTGTTATTCTACGTTTCTTTTTTTTCTTATTATTATTATTTTTCTTGCAACACATTTTGTCCAGGTGATTTCTCAAAATCCAATGGACCAATGTTGATGGAACTCTACTATAGTGAGGACCCCCATGTCAAGTTGTGCACGAAGCATGGAATGGTTTAAGATGGATGCCGTTACCATGGAAACGGAACAAATGTGGAAAAATCCAGTTTTTTGTTTTGGTGAACTGTTTGGATATGCTTTATCTCAGAATCATTATATTTTAATACAATGTAGGTGCCCACTATATACAGGTGTTGGATGATTTTGGTGATCATTGGAACTACTATGTTGCCATGGAAACTACACCAAAAATTTCGAAATTCTCAAAATGCTCCAAACTTCAGGAAACTTCACAGTAACGATGAGCAACATTGGAAGATGTGGAATTTGGCGTTGGAATCTCCAAAATATCTGTTGTTACCTTGGAAACAATGCAAAAAGGTCAAAACTTTGAATTTTCACAGAACATTCCAGAACATCAATGTTAAATTTATTCTAGAGACATTAAATGGTATATGTTTATGGAGGGCAAAAAATTGCAGCGGGGGTTTCACTTTGGAATATTCAAAATGGCCGCCGTTACCATGGAAACAGCAAAAATATGGAAAACTTCAAAATGCTTCAAATTTAAGGAAACTTATAACAAATGTTGCCTAGCTTATGTAGACTTGACTTTTGAGTTTGGAATTTCCAAAATGGCCGCCATTACCATGGAAACAGCAAAAATATCCAAAATTTCAAAATGCTTCAAACTTAATGAAACTTTGCAAAAATGTTACTAGACATCTGTAGATGCACTATTTGACTTTGGAATTTTCAAAATGGCTGCCGCTCACCTGGCAATGGGGGAAGGGTGCCATCCGTTATTGCTAGCAATTACAAATCTAGTTATGGCACCCTCAACGGAGTTGGGGTGACATCTTGTTATTCTACGTTTCTTTTTTTTCTTTTTATTTTTATTCTTCCACACATTTTGTCCACGCTATTTCTCGTAATTGGTCAGACCCATGTTGATGGAACTATACCATAATATGAACCGCCATGTGAAGTTGTGCAATAGACATTGGAATGGTAAAAAATGGCCGCCGTTACCATGGAAACAAAAAAAATGTAAAAAAAAATCCAAATTTTAAATCTTTCGTTATAAGAGGCAAAGTCTTGAAAGTTTATGTAAATGTTGGCAGTGGTGCCCCGAGGTACCAACAGTACTTGGAATTTTCAAAATGGCTGCCATTGCCATGGAAACTAGACAAAAGTTTAACATTGACCCTATGGGAAAATGCGTTTTAGCTGCATTTTCTTGAAAAATATAACAACAATTCCACGGAAATCGTAATTAGGAGTGTGTGCAAATGGTCACATGCAATTGCTGTACTGCTAACATGTACTAGAATATTCTAGAATAAAAATATGTATTTTATTTAATGTGCTTTAAAAAGAAAATCGCCACCGAGAGAACGAGAAACACTCAGAGTACAAATTACTGACATTTCTGCACTTGCGTTAAAGTACATATCCGTGAATGACACACCTGCTAAAATATACACATTAGCTGAAACATGTAATTAAATTGTACACGATAAGTTACATGTATTGTATGATACGCGAGCTATTGAAGAATAAATTGAACAGTTAATACGCCGCTCCGTCAATATATACACATGTTGTCTGTCCTACGTCCCCTCTAAAAAGAATATTAATATGCTAAGTCCACGATAATATACTTGAGTATCACGTGACACCACCTTCCTACTTGCGCGCGTGTCTAATTTTAGATTTAAAAAGGATTCCCAAACTATGTATAGAACTGAAACGTATTCTACGGAAGAGAAAAAAAAGGGGGGGGGGTTGTTTAGACATGCTGATTCCGACATGTATAATAGATATGCCATTTGACTTTTGTACACTCATAATTGTTGATGCTACTGTGACAATGTGCAGTACGGGGTGCCATCGTCCGCTATTGCTTGCAATAGCAAATCTAGTTTTTATTATTATTATTCCACACTTTTTTGTCCAGACTATTTCTAAGAATAGGATGGACCAATTGTTATGGAACTATACCATAATGTTAATGACCATGTGCAGAAGTGCAGTCGAGGGTTGGCATATCCAACATGGCTGCCGTTGTCATGGAAACAGAAAGAATGTAAAAATGTAATGGAACATTCTAGAACATTAGTGTTAAAGTAAATCTACGGTCATTAAATCTTATATAATGGTATAATATTATGGGGATCACAATATGAAGCAGACGTATGACTTTGGAATTTTCAAATGTTGCCATGGAAACTGATCAAAAAAAGCAAAATTTTGAAAATTCTTCAAAAATGTATGAAACGTTACAGAAATGTTAACATATTAATCTAGAAGCGGCATTCAACTTTGGAATTTCCAAAATGGCTGCCGTTACCATGGCTGCTGTTAAGAGGCAATTGGTGGACCAGGGTGACATCCGCTATTGCTTGCAATGGCAATTCTAGTTATTATTATTATTATTATTTTTATTCTTCCACACATTTTGTCCATACTATTTCTCTGGATTGGTCAGACCCATGTTGATGGAACTATACCATAATATGAACCGCCATGTGAAGTAGTGCAAAAGACATTGGAATGGTAAAAAATGGCCGCCGTTACCATGGAAACTGAACAAATGTGAAAAAATGCAGTTTTTGGTTTTGGTGAACTGTTTGGATATGCTTTAACTCAGAATCGTCATATTTTTATATAATGTAGGTGCCCACTATATACATGTGTTGGAAGATTTTGGCACCCATTGGAACTACTATGTTGCCATGGAAACTACACCAAAAATTTCAAAATTCTCAAAATGCTCCAAACTTCAGGAAACTTCACAGTAATGATGAGCAACATTGGAAGATGTGTCATTTGGAGTTGGAATTTCCAAAATATCTGTTGTTTCCATGGAAACAATGCTAAAAGGTAAAAAAATTCAAAAAAAATAAAAATGCTGCAAACTGGATGAAATTTTACAGGAATGGTCAATGGCATAAGCAGAGTTGACTTTTGAAGTTTGAATTTTCAAAATGGCCGCCGTTACCATGGAAACAGCAAAAATGTCCAAAATTTCAAAATGCTTCAAAATTAATGAAACTTAATAAAAATGATAATTTGAATGTGTAAATGCACTCTTTGACTTTGGAATCTTCTAGAATTCTGCCGCTCGCCTGGCAATAGGGGAAGGGTGCCATCCGCTATTGCTTGCAATGGCAATTCTAGTTTTTATTATTATTATTCCACACTTTTTTGTCCAGACTATTTCTGATAATAGGATGGACCAATTTTTATGGAACTATACCAAAATGTTAATGGCCATATGCAGAAGTGCAGTCGAGGGTTGGCATATCCAACATGGCTGCCGTTGTCATGGTAACAGAAAGAATGTAAAAATGTAATGGAACATTCTAGAACATTAGTGTTACAGTAAATCTACGGCCATTAAATGTTATATAATGGTATAATATTATGAGGAGCACAATATGAAGCAGCAGTATGACTTTGGAATTTCAAATGTTGCCATGGAAACTGTTCAAAAAAAGCTAAATTTTGAAAATTCTTCAAAAATGTATAAAACGTTCCAGCATATTAATCTAGATGCGGCTTTCAACTTTGGAATTTCCAAAATGGCTGCCGTTACCATGGCTACTGTTTAGTGGCAATTGGTGGACCAGGGTGACATCCGCTATTGCTTGCAATGGCAATTCTAGTTATTATGGCACCCTCAACGGAGTTGGGGTGACATATTGTTATTCTACGTTTCTTTTTTTTCTTATTTTTCTTTTTCTTCTTCCACACATTTTGTCCGTCGTGTTTCTCGGAATCCAATGGACCAATGTTGATGGAACTTTACTATAAGGAGGACCCCCATGTAAAGTTGTGCACCTTGGTATGGAATGGTAAAAGATGGCCGCCGTTTCCATGGAAACAGCATAAATGCGAAAAAAATCAAAGTGTTCCAAACTGGAAGAAACTCCACAGGAATGTTGACTGGCATGTGCTGATTTCCAGTTTGACTTTGGAATTTTCAAAATGGCTGCCGTTACCATGGAAACAGCTTAAATATCAAAAATTCTAACTCTTTCGTTATAAGATCCAACTGGATGAAACTTTATGAAAATGTTCTCCAGTATGCCAAGATGTCAAGACAATATTTGGATAGTTCAAAATGGCCGCCGTTGTCATGGAAACTGGGGCCAAGTTTTGCATTGACCCTATGGAAAAATGCATAAAATCAGCATTTTCTCAGAGAGTATTGCACCAAAGTAAATGAAACTGTATTGATATATAACATGACATGTGGCAATGAGATGTACGCTTTTAGAATTTTGGAATTATCTACTGTAACCATGGTTGCAGCACAAATGTTCAAAATTTCCAAAAAAATTAAAGTGCTGCAAACTGGATGACACTTAATAGGAATAGTGACTGACATGTGCGGAGTTGCATTTTGAAGTTGGAATTTTCAAAATGGCCGCCGTAACCATGGAAACAGCAAAAATATCAAGAATTTCAAAATGCTTCAAACTTAATGAAACTTTGCAAAAATGTTACTAGACATCTGTAAATGCATTCTTCGACTTTGGAATTTTCAAAATGGCTGCCGCTCACCTGGCAATGAGGGGAAGGGTGCCATCCGTTATTGCTAGCAATTACAAATCTAGTTATTATTTTTATTCTTCCACACATTTTGTCCATACTATTTCTCAGAATTGGGCAGACCAATGTTGATGGAACTATACCATAATATGAACCGCCATGTTAAGTTGTGCAAGAGACATTGGAATGGTAAAAAATGGCCGCCGTTGCCATGGAAACTGATGAAATGTGAAAAAAAAAGGAAAATTTTAAATCTTTCATTATAAGACCTACCTGGATGAAACTTAGTGGTAATGTTCCTTGGTATGCCTAGATGTTGTGACAATATAAGAAAATTCCAAAATGGCCGCCATTGTCATGGAAACAGGGCGAAAGTTTAACATTGGCCCTATGGGAAAATACATTAAAGATGCATTTTCTTGAAGAATATAGCATCAATCCCAATGAAACTTTATTGATATGTAGTATGGCATGTCCCAAAGTGGCACCTGTCTTTGGAATTTTAGAAATGGTACCCGTTACCATGGAAATAGCAAAAATTTCAAAAATTTCAAAATGCTCCAAAATTAATGAAACGTTACAATACACATCTGTAGATGCAATCTTTGACTTTAGAATATTCAAAATGGCTGCCGCTCACCTGGCAATAGGGGAAGGGTGCCATCCGCTATTGCTTGCAATGGCAAATCTAGTTATTATTTTTATTCTTCCACACATTTTGTCCATGCTATTTCTCGGAATCGGCCAGACCCATGTCGATGGAACAATACCATAATATGAACTGCCATGTTAAGATGTGCAAGAGACATAAGACTGGTAAAAAAATGGCTGCCGTTACCATGGAAACTGCAAAAATGTGAAAAAATTTCAAAATTTTAAATCTTTTGTTATAAGAGCCAGCCTTATGAAACTTTGTGTGAATGTTGCCAGTGGTGCCCTGAGGTACCAACAGTACTTAGCTTCTGCAAAATCTCTACCGTTGCCATGGAAACTGGACAAAAGTTTAACATTGATCCTATGGGAAAATTCATTTAAGCTGCATTTTCTTGAAAAATATAACAACAACTCCACGAAAATCGTAATCAGGAGTACTGTGCATATGGTCACATGCAATGCTGTACTGCTAACATGTACTAGAATATGCTAGAATAAAAAATATGTATGCTTCTTTTCTATACAAAATCGTGCTTTAAAGAGAAAATCGCCACCGAGAGAAGGAGAAACACTCAGAGTACATATGACTGACATTTCTGCACTTGCGTTAAAGTACATATCCGTAAATGACACACCTGCTAAAACATACACATTAGCTGAAATCAATCGATAAACATGTAATTAAATTGTACACGATAAGTTACATGTATTGTGTGATACGCAAGCTATTGAAGAATAAATTGAACAGTTTAATACGCCGCTCCGTCAATATATACACATGTTGTCTGTCCAAGGTCCCCTCTAAAAAGAATAGTAATATGCTAAGTCCACGATAATATACTTGAGTATCACGTGACACCACCTTCCTACTCGCGCGCGTGTCTAATTTTAGATTTAAAAGGATTCCCAAACTATGTATAGAACTGAAACGTAGTCTACGGAAAAGAAAAAAAAAGGGGGGGGGGGGGTGGGGGTTAACAAATGCTGATTCTGTCATGTATAATAGAGATATGTCATTTGACTTTTGTACACTCATAAGTGTTGATGCTACTGTGACAATGTGCAGTACGGGGTGCCATCCTCAGCTATTGCTAGCAATAGCAAATCTAGTTATTATTATTTTTCTTCCACCTAATTTTGTCCGCTCGCTTTCTCAGAGCCAAAGGAACCAATCTGAATGATGGTGCACTATAACAAGGAACCCTGACTTTCCTGTTGCTTTTTAATATTGGCACTAAAAAAATGGCTGCCATCACCATGGAAACGAAAAAATGGTGAAAAAATATAATTTTAGAGTTTAGGGAATTGTTTGAGAATGCTTAAGCTTAAAATCTTTAGATTTTAATACGATGTAGGTGCCCACTATATACTGCTTTGGGATGATTTTGGCAATCATTGGAACTGCTATGTTGCCATGGATACTACACCAAAAATTTCCAAAATATGGAAATGCTCCAAATTTTATAAAACTTAACAGTAACGATGAGCAACATTGGTTGAAGTGGAATTTGGCGTTGGAATTTTGAAAATGTCTGCCGTTACCATGGAAACAATGAAAAAACAGGTCAAAATGGTCCCAAAACCTTAAAGTGGCATTTACTTTCTTAAAATGGTAGGTCAAATTGATCGAAACTTTGATGGTATGGTCCCTCCCATGTACCAATGTGGTATATGCCATTAAATTTTAGGAATGGTCTCTGTTGCCATAGGAACCATCACAAATGTCAAAAATTCCAAAAATTTCAAAATGCTCCAAATTTGATGAAACATTATAGGATTGTAGACTGGCAAGTCTGGATGAGACTTTTGAAGTTGGAATTTCCAAAATGGCCACTGTTGCCATGGAAACTGCAAAAAAGTCAAATATTTTCAAAATGCTTCAAACTTAATGAAACTTAATATTATTGTAAACTGGCATGTATACATGAGACTTTTGATTTTGAAACTTTCAAAATGGCTGCCGTTGCCATGGAAACAGAACAAATGTCATGTTTTTAAAAATGATCTAAATGTACTGAAAATTTACAGAAAAATGTATAGCCATGCAAATATGTGCATTCACTGTTAAAAGTTTTTGAAATGGCTGCCGCTTAGTGGCAATGGGGGGAAGGGTGACATCCGCTATTGCTTGCAATGGCAATTCTAGTTATGGCACCCTCAACGGAGTTGGGGTGTCGTATTGTTATTCTACGTTTCTTTTTTTTCTTATTATTATTATGGCACCCTCAACGGAGTTGGGGTGACATCTTGTTATTGTTCGTTTCTTTTTTTTCTTTTTATTATTATTATTATGGCACCCTCAACGGAGTTGGGGTGACATCTTGTTATTGTTCGTTTCTTTTTTTTCTTTTTATTATGGCACCCTCAACGGAGTTGGGGTGACGTATTGTTATTCTACGTTTCTTTTTTTTTTCTTATTATTTTTCTTCCACCGATTTTGTCCAGCTTATTTCTCGGAATCCAATGGACCAATGTTGGTTAAACTCTACTAGAATATGGACCACCATGATAAGTTGTGCAGTGGACTTTGGCATGTGCATGATGGCTACCGTTACCATGGAAACTAAAAAAATGTAAAAAAAAATCAAAATTCCAAATCTTTCATTGTAAGACCCAACTGGATGAAACTTTATGGAAATGTTCCTTTGTATGCCCTGATGTACCGACTATATTTAGAAATTCCAAAATGGCCATCATTGTCATGGAAACAGGTCGAAAGTTTAACATTGGCCCTATGGGAAAAAACATTAAACCTGTTTTTTCCTAAAGAATATGATATTAAACCCATAGAAACTTTATGGGGAGGTAACATGTAATGAGTCAAAGTGGAATCTGTCTTTGGAATTTTCAAAATGGCTACCGTTACCATGGAAACTACAAAAAAATGAAAATGCACCAAACTTAATGAAACTTTACAGAAATGTTCACTGGCATGTGCAGAGTTGAAATATAATTTAGGAATTTTCAAAATGGCCGCCGTTACCATGGAAACAGCAAATAATCCAAAATTTTCAAAATACTCTAAATTGTCTAAATCTTTACTGTAATGACAACTGGCATGTTTTCATGTGATTTTCCGACTTTGAAATGCTCAAAATGGCTGCCGTTCACCTTGCAATGGGGGAAGGGTGCCATCCGCTATTGCTTGCAATGGCAAATCTAGTTATTATTATTATTATTTTTATTCTTCCACACATTTTGTCCATACTATTTCTCTGGATTGGTCAGACCCATGTTGATGGAACTATACCATAATATGAACCGCCATGTGAAGTAGTGCAAAAGACATTGGAATGGTAAAAAATGGCCGCCGTTACCATGGAAACTGAACAAATGTGAAAAAATGCAGTTTTTGGTTTTGGTGAACTGTTTGGATATGCTTTAACTCAGAATCGTCATATTTTTATATAATGTAGGTGCCCACTATATACATGTGTTGGAAGATTTTGGCACCCATTGGAACTACTATGTTGCCATGGAAACTACACCAAAAATTTCAAAATTCTCAAAATGCTCCAAACTTCAGGAAACTTCACAGTAATGATGAGCAACATTGGAAGATGTGGCATTTGGAGTTGGAATTTCCAAAATATCTGTTGTTTCCATGGAAACAATGCTAAAAGGTCAAAAAATTCAAAAAAAAATAAAAATGCTGCAAACTGGATGAAATTTTACAGGAATGGTCAATGGCATAAGCAGAGTTGACTTTTGAAGTTGGAATTTTTAAATTGGCCGCCGTTACCATGGAAACAGCAAAAATGTCCGAAATTTCAAAATGCTTCAAACTTAATGAAACTTAACAAAAATGATAATTTCAATGTGTAAATGCACTCTTTGACTTTGGAATCTTCTAGAATTCTGCTGCTCGCCTGGCAATAGGGGAAGGGTGCCATCCGCTATTGCTTGCAATGGCAATTCTAGTTATGGCACCCTCAACGGAGTTGGGGTGACATCTTGTTATTGTTCGTTTCTTTTTTTTCTTTTTATTATGGCACCCTAAACGGAGTTTGGGTGACATATTGTTATTCTACGTTTCTTTTTGTTTTTATTTTTATTATTATTTTTCTTCCACACATTTTTGTCCAGTCTGGAACTCTAATGTGAATGGACCCAAGAAGATGGAACTATACCATAATGTTAACCACCAGATGAAGATTTGCTTTTTGGGGGTGGCACTTTCAAGATGGCTGCCGTTACCATGGAAACGGAACAAATGTGAAAAAATCCCGTCTTTTGTTTTGGGGAACTATTTGGATACTATTTAACTCAGAATCATTATATTTTAATACAATGTAGGTGCCCACTATATACAGGTGTTGGATGATTTTGGCACTCATTGGAACTACTATGTTGCCATGGAAACTACTCCAAAAAATTCAAAAATCTCAAAATGTTCCAAACTTAATGAAACTTCACAGTTACGATGAGCAACATTGGAAGATGTGGAATTTGGCGTTGGAATTTCCAAAATCGATCTTGTTACCATGGAAACAATGCAAAAAGGTCAAAACTTTGAATTTTCACAGAACATTCTAGAACATCAATGTTTAATTTATTCTAGAGACATTAAATGGTATATGATTGTGGAGGGAAAAAATTGCAGCGGGGGTTTGACTTTGGAATATTCAAAATGGCCGCCGTTACCATGGAAACAGCAAAAATACAAAAAACTTCAAAATGCTTCAAATTTATTGAAACTTATAACAAATGTTGCTCAGCTAATGTAGACTTGACTTTTGAGTTTGGAATTTCCAAAATGACCGCCGTTACCATGGCTACCGCTCACCTGGCAATAGGGGAAGGGTGCCATCCGCTATTGCTTGCAATGGCAAATCTAGTTATTATTATTATTATTTTTATTCTTCCACACATTTTGTCCATACTATTTCTCTGGATTGGTCAGACCCATGTTGATGGAACTATACCATAATATGAACCGCCATGTGAAGTAGTGCAAAAGACATTGGAATGGTAAAAAATGGCCGCCGTTACCATGGAAACTGAACAAATGTGAAAAAATGCAGTTTTTGGTTTTGGTGAACTGTTTGGATATGCTTTAACTCAGAATCGTCATATTTTTATATAATGTAGGTGCCCACTATATACATGTGTTGGAAGATTTTGGCACCCATTGGAACTACTATGTTGCCATGGAAACTACACCAAAAATTTCAAAATTCTCAAAATGCTCCAAACTTCAGGAAACTTCACAGTAATGATGAGCAACATTGGAAGATGTGGCATTTGGAGTTGGAATTTCCAAAATATCTGTTGTTTCCATGGAAACAATGCTAAAAGGTCAAAAAATTCAAAAAAAAATAAAAATGCTGCAAACTGGATGAAATTTTACAGGAATGGTCAATGGCATAAGCAGAGTTGACTTTTGAAGTTGGAATTTTTAAAATGGCCGCCGTTACCATGGAAACAGCAAAAATGTCCGAAATTTCAAAATGCTTCAAACTTAATGAAACTTAACAAAAATGATAATTTCAATGTGTAAATGCACTCTTTGACTTTGGAATCTTCTAGAATTCTGCCGCTCGCCTGGCAATAGGGGAAGGGTGCCATCCGCTATTGCTTGCAATGGCAATTCTAGTTATGTCACCCTGACGGAGGTCGGGTGACATATTGTTATTGTACGATTCTTTTTTTTATTATTATTATTCCACACTTTTTTGTCCAGACTATTTCTAAGAATAGGATGGACCAATTGTTATGGAACTATACCATAATGTTAATGACCATGTGCAGAAGTGCAGTCGAGGGTTGGCATATCCAACATGGCTGCCGTTGTCATGGAAACAGAAAGAATGTAAAAATGTAATGGAACATTCTAGAACATTAGTGTTAAAGTAAATCTACGGTCATTAAATCTTATATAATGGTATAATATTATGGGGAGCACAATATGAAGCAGACGTATGACTTTGGAATTTTCAAATGTTGCCATGGAAACTGATCAAAAAAAGCAAAATTTTGAAAATTCTTCAAAAATGTATGAAACGTTACAGAAATGTTAACATATTAATCTAGAAGCGGCATTCAACTTTGGAATTTCCAAAATGGCTGCCGTTACCATGGCTGCTGTTAAGAGGCAATTGGTGGACCAGGGTGACATCCGCTATTGCTTGCAATGGCAATTCTAGTTATTATTTTTATTCTTCCACACATTTTGTCCATACTATTTCTCTGGATTGGTCAGACCCATGTTGATGGAACTATACCATAATATGAACCGCCATGTGAAGTAGTGCAAAAGACATTGGAATGGTAAAAAATGGCCGCCGTTGCCAAGGAAACTGATAAAATGTGAAAAAATACAGTTTTTAGTTTCGGTGAACTGTATGGTAATGCTTTAACTCAGAATCATCATATTTTAATACAATGTAGGTGCCCACTATATACAGGTGTTGGATGATTTTGACGATCATTGGAACTACTATGTTGTCATGGAAACTACACCAAAAATTTCAAAAATCTCAAAATGCTCCAAACTTAATGAAACTTCACAGTAACGATGAGCAACATTGGAAGATGTGGAATTTGGCGTCGGAATTTCCAAAACCGCTGTTGTTACCATGGAAACAATGCAAAAAGGTCAAAACTTTGAATTTTCACAGAACATTCCAGAACATCAATGTTAAATTTATTCTAGAGACATTAAATGGTATATGATTATGGAGGAAACAAATTGCAGCGGGGGTCTGACTTTGGAATATTCAAAATGGCCGCCGTTACCATGGAAACAGCAAAATACCAAAAACTTCAAAATGCTACAAATTTATTGAAACAAATGTTGCTCAGCTAATGTAGACTTGACGTTTGAGTTTGGAATTTCCAAAATGGCCGCCGTTACCATGGCTACCGCTCACCTGGCAATAGGGGAAGGGTGCCATCCGCTATTGCTTGCAATGGCAATTCTAGTTATTATTCTTATTCTTCCAATGATTTTTGTCCGGCAGATTTTTTGAAGGCAATGGAACCAATCTTAGTGATAGTCAACTATAATGAGGAACACAAAATTTCGGGTTGCAGTAGGTCATAGGACCATTAAAAATGGCTGCCGTTACCATGGAAACGGAAAAATTGTGAAAAATTCCACTTTTTGGTTTTAGGGAATTATTTGGAGATGCTTAGACTTAGAATCATTATATTTTGATACAATGTAGGTGCCCACTATATACTTGTTTTGGATGATTTTTGGCATTCATTGGAACTACTATGTTGCCATGGATACTACACCAAAAATTTTCAAAATATCAAAATGCTCCAAATTTAATGAAACTTCACAGGAACGATGAGCAACATTGGTTGATGTGCAATTTGGCGTTGGAATTTTGAAAATGTCTTGTGTTACCATGGAAACAAGGCAAAAATGGTCAAAACGCTTTAAAAAAACCTTAAAAGTGGCATTTACAATGTACTTCCATAAAATGGTAGGTCAAATTCATTGAAACTCTGATGGTATGTTCCCTCCCATGTACCAATGGAGTATCTGCCATTAAAAATTTGGAATGGTCTGTGTTACCATAGAAACCAGCCAAAATGTCAAAAATTTCAAAAACTTCAAAATGCTTCAAACTTGATGAAACTTAATATATTTGTTGACTGTCAAGTCTGCATGAGACTTTTGAAGTTGGAATTTCCAAAATGGCTACCGTTGCCATGGAAACTGCAGAAATGTCAAATATTTTCAAAATGCTCCAAACTTAATGAAACTTAATATTATTGTTTACTGGCATGTATAGATGAGACTTTTGACTTCGGAATTTTCAAAATGGCTGCCGTTGCCATGGAAACAGCAGAAATGTGAAACTTTTGACAATGCTCTTATTGGTCTGAAAATTTACAGAAAGATATATCGCAATCAATAGATCTGCATTCACTGTTAAGTTGTTTTGAAATGGCTGCCGCTTAGTGGCAATGGGGGGAAGGGTGACATCCGCTATTGCTTGCAATGGCAATTCTAGTTATGTCACCCCTTTGAAAAAGGGGGGATATATTGTTATTCTACGAATTTTTTCTTCCACACTTTTTGTCCAGCCGATTTCTCGGAGATGCCTTGACATATATTTATAAAACTGCACCATAATGACAATCCCCATGTGCAAAGTTGCAGTAAGCATGGAATGGTTCAAGATGGCCGCCGTTTCCATGGAAACGGCAAAAATGTAAAAAACCGAAAAATGGTCCAAATTTAATGAAACTTTCAGAACTAATAACTCATCGTTAGAAGGCGTGACATCCATCTTAAGAACTTTTAAAATGGCTACCGTTGTCATGGAAACGGTCCAAACGTGAAAAAAACGAAAATAAATCCTTAATTAATTCATAGAAAATAAACCGCTACAGATACGGCAAAAAAAACCGTAAGTAGAAAACAGCAGTATAAACTGTAGAATTCATTGCCGTTGGAATTTTTAAGATAGCTGCTGTTACCATGGAGATAACGCTAAAAGTGCACATTGGACCCATATGGTAAAAAACGTCAAAGTAACATTTTCGTACAAATTTTAAGCTCATTCCCGTTTAAATGCTATTGTATTGTCATCTGTCTTCGAAATTTTCAAAATGGCCGCCGTTGCCATGGAAACAGCCTTAAAAAAAAAAAAAAAAAAAAAAAAAAAAAAAAACACGAAAATTTGAGACAAAATTCTGTGATGAAGACTATGTGCAAAACATCTTCTAGAATATGCTATAAGAAAACGAATATATAATTTAACGTGCTTCTTTCTATTCTATACAAAAATCGTGCTCTGAAGAGAAAATCGCCACTGAGAGAGAGAGAGAGAGAGAAAAACATGAAGAGTACACATAATTGACATTTCTGCACTTGCATTAAAGTACACATCCGTTAATCGAACACCTGCAAAAATATACACATTAGCTGAAATCAATCGATAAGCGTGTAATTAAATTGTACAAGATAAAATACTTGTATCGTGTGATACGCGAGATATTGAAGAATAAAATGAACAGTTAGTATGCCGCTCCGTCAATATATACACATGTTGTCTGTCCAAGGTCCCCTCTAAAAAGAATAGTAATGTACTAACTCCACGATAATATACTTCAGTATCACGTGACAGCACCTTTCTTCCTCAAGTGTGTGTCTAATTTAAGATTTTAAAGAGTTCCCCAACTATAAATAGACATCACTCTTAGTCTACGAGAAGAGAAAAAAAGGGGGGGGGGGGGGGGGGGGTCAAAGGCATGTATACTAGACGTGCCATGTGACTTTGATACACTCAAACTGGTTGCTGCTACTGTGACAATGTCAAGAACGGGGTGACATCCTCCGCTATTGCTTGCAATGGCAAATCTAGTTTTTATTATTTTTCTTCCACACATTTTGTCCAGGTGATTTCTCGAAATCCAATGGACCAATGTTGATGGAACTCTACTATAGTGAGGACACCCATGTTGGGTTGTGCATGAAGCATGGAATGGTTCAAGATGGCTGCCGTTACCATGGAAACGTAACAAATGTGAAAAAATCCAGTTTTTTGTTTTGGTGAACTGTTTGGATATGCTTTAACTCAGAATCATTATATTTTAATACAATGTAGGTGCCCACTATATACAGGTGTTGGATGATTTTGGAACTCATTGGAACTACTATGTTGCCATGGAAACTACACCAAAAATTTCAAAAATCTCAAAATGCTCCAAACTTCATGAAACTTCACAGCAACGATGAGCAACATTGGAAGATGTGGCATTTGGAGTTGTAATTTCCAAAATGTCTGTAGTTACCATGGAAACAATGCGAAAAGGTCGAAATTTTCAAAAAAAATAAAAATGCTGCAAACTGGAGGAAACTTTACAGGAATGGTCACTGGCATAAGCAGAGTTGACTTTTGAAGTTGGAAATTTCAAAATGGCCGCCGTAACCATGGAAACAGCAAAAATGTCCAAAATTTCAAAATGCTCCAAACTTCATTAAACTTTACAAAAATGATAATTTGAATGTGAAGATGCACTCTTTGAGTTTGGAATCTTCTAGTTTGTTGCCGCTCGCCTGGCAATTGGGGAAGGGTGCCATCCGCTACTGCTTGCAATGGCAAATCTAGTTATTATTATTTTTCTTCCACCTAATTTTGTCCGCTCGCATTCTCAGAGCCAAAGGAACCAATCTGAATGATGGTGCACCATAACAAGGAACCCTGACTTTCCTGTTGCTTTTCAATATTGGCACTAAAAAAATGGCTGCCATCACCATGGAAACGGAAAAATGGTGAAAAAATATAATTTTGGAGTTAGTTGAATTGTTTGAGAATGCTTAACCTTAAAATCTTTAGATTTTAATACAATGTAGGTGCCCACTATATACTGCTTTGGGATGATTTTGGCAATCATTGGAACTGCTATGTTGCCGTGGATACTACACCAAAAATTTCAAAAAAATGAAAATGCTCCAATTTTTTTGAAATTCTAGCATAACGATGAGCAACTTTGGTAGATGTGGAATTTGGCGTTGGAATTTCCAAAATGTCTGCCGTTTCCATGGAAACAATGCAAAAAGGTCAAAATGCCCCAAAAACTTCAGGGTTTGGTGAATAACTTTGGTGTGCTTGAACTTGAAATCATCAAATTTTTACACAATATAGTTGTCCACTATATACAGGTTTTGAATGATTATGACAATCATTGGAACTACTCTGTTACCATGGATACAGGATCAAATATTTCAAAAATTTAAAAATGCTCCAAAATTGATGAAACTTAATATTATTGTTGACTGCGAAGTCTGGATGAGACTTTTGACTTTGGAATTTCCAAAATGGCCACCGTTGCCATGGAAACTGCAAAAAAGTCAAAAATTCTCAAAATGCTTTGAACTTAATGAAACTTGATATTATTGTTAACTGACAAGTAATGATGAGGCTTTTGACTTTGAAATTTTCAAAATGGCTGCCGTTGCCATGGAAACGGCAGAAATGTGAAATTTTTAAAATACTGTGAATGTACTGAAAATTTACAGAAAGATGTATTGCCATGCATATATGTGCATTCACTGTTAAACGATTCTGAAATGGCTGCAACTTAGTGGCAATTGGGGGAAGGGTGACATCCGCTATTGCTTGCAATGGCAATTCTAGTTATTATTATGGCACCCTCAACGGAGTTGGGGTGACATTTTGTTATTGTTCGTTTCTTTTTTTCTTATTATGGCACCCTCAACGGAGTTGGGGTGACGTATTGTTATTCTACGTTTCTTTTTTTTTTCTTATTATTTTTCTTCCACCGATTTTGTCCAGCTTATTTCTCGGAATCCAATGGACCAATGTTGGTTAAACTCTACTATAATAAGGACCACCATGATAAGTTGTGCAGTGGACATTGGCATGTGCATGATGGCTACCGTTACCATGGAAACTAAAAAAATGTAAAAAAAAATCAAAATTCCAAATCTTTCATTGTAAGACCCAACTGGATGAAACTTTATGGAAATGTTCCTTGGTATGCCCTGATGTACCGACTATATTTGGAAATTCCAAAATGGCCATCATTGTCATGGAAACAGGGCGAAAGTTTAACATTGGCCCTATGGGAAAAAACATTAAACCTGCTTTTTCTTAAAGAATATGATATCAAACCCATAGAAACTTTATAGGGAGGTAACATGTAATGAGTCAAAGTGGAATCTGTCTTTGGAATTTTCAAAATGGCTACCGTTACCATGGAAACTACACAAAAATCAAAATGCACCAAACTTAATGAAACTTTACAAAAATGTTCACTGGCATGTGCAGAGTTGAAATATAATTTAGGAATTTTCAAAATGGCCGCCGTTACCATGGAAACAGCAAAAAATCATTTTTTTTTAAAATACTCTAAATTGTCTGAATCTTTACTGTAATGACAACTGGCATGTCTTAATGTGATTTTCGACTTTGAAATGCTCAAAATGGCTGCCGTTCACCTGGCAATGGGGGAAGGGTGCCATCCGCTATTGCTAGCAATGGCAAATCTAGTTATTATGTCACCCGATCGACAATGTCGGGTGACATATTGCTTTTCCTCTGTTTCTTTTTCTGTATTATTATTATTTTTCTTCCACCTATTTTGTCCGGCAAATTTCTCGGAGCCAATGGAACCAATCTGAATGATAGTTAACTATAATGAGGAACACAAAATTCCGGGTTGCAGTAGGTCTTAAGACCATAAAAATGGCTGCCGTTACCATGGAAACAGAACAATTGTGAAAAATTCCAGTTTTTGGTTTTAATGAATTATTTGGAGTTCCTTTAACTTAGAATCATTATATTTTAATACAATGTAGGTGCCGGGCATATACTGGTTTTGGATGATTTTGGCAATCATTGGAACTATCATGTTGCCATGGAAACTACACCAAAAATTTCCAAAATATCAAAATGCTCCAAATTTAATAAAACTCCACAGTAACGATGAGCAACATTGGTAGATGTGCAATTTGGCGTTGGAATTTCAAAAATGTCTGCCGTTACCATGGAAACAAGTAAAAAATGGTCAAAATGCTTCAAAAACCTTAAAATGGCATTTACTTTCTTAAAATGGTAGGTCAAATCCGTTGAAACTTTGTTGGCATGTTCCCTCCCATGTACCAATGTGGTATCTGCCATTAAAAATTTGGAATGGTATCTGTTACCATAGAAACCAGCCAAAATGTCAAAAAATTTCAAAAATTTCAAAATGCTCCAAAATTGATGAAACTTTTAAATATATTTGTTGACTGTCAAGTCTGCATGAGACTTTTGAAATTGGAATTTCTAAAATGGCCACCGTTGCCATGGAAACTGCAGAAATGTTAAATATTTTCGAAATGCTCCAAACTTAATGAAACTTAATATTATTGTTAACTGGCATGTATAGATGAGACTTTTGACTTCGGAATTTTCAAAATGGCTGCCGTTGCCATGGTAACAGAAGAAATGTGAAACTTTTGACAATGCTCAAAATGTACTGAAAATTTACAGAAAGATAAATCGCAATGCGTTGATCTGCATTCACTGTTAAATTGTTTTCAAATGGCTGCCGCTTAGTGGCAATAGGGGAAGGGTGACATCCGCTATTGCTTGCAATGGCAATTCTAGTTATTATTTTTCTTTCACCTATTTTGTCCGGCAGTTTTCTCGGAGCCAATGGAACCAATCTTAATGATAGTTAACTATAATGAGGAACACAAAATTCCGGGTTGCAGTAGGTCTTAAGACCATAAAAATGGCTGCCGTTACCATGGAAACGGAACAATTGTGAAAAATTCCAGTTTTTGGTTTTAATGAATTATTTGGAGTTGCTTTTACTTAGAATCATTGTATTTTGATACAATGTAGGTGCCGGGCATATACTGGTTTTGGATGATTTTGGCAATCATTGGAACTATCATGTTGCCATGGAAACTACACCAAAAATTTCCAAAATATCAAAATGCTCCAAATTTAATAAAACTCCACAGTAACGATGAGCAACATTGGTAGATGTGCAATTTGGCGTTGGAATTTCAAAAATGTCTGCCGTTACCATGGAAACAAGTCAAAAATGGTGAAAATGCTTCAAAAACCTTAAAGTGGCATTTACTTTCTTTAAATGGTAGGTCTAATCCATTGAAACTTTGATGGTATGTTCCCTCCCATGTACCAATGTGGTATCTGCCATTAGAAATTTGGAATGGTATCTGTTACCATAGAAACCAGCCAAAATGTCAAAAATTTCAAAAATTTCAAAATGCTCCAAAATTGATGAAACTTACTATATTTGTTGACTGTCAAGTCTACATGAGACTTTTGAAGTTGGAATTTCCAAAATGGCCACCGTTGCCATGGAAACTACAGAAATGTCAAATATTTTCAAAATGCTCCAATCTTAATGAAACTTAATATTATTGTTAACTGGCATGTATAGATGAGACTTTTGCTTTGGAATTTTCAAAATGGCTGCCGTTGCCATGGAAACAGAAGAAATGTGAAACTTTTGACAATGCTCAAAATGTACTGAAAATTTACAGAAAGATATATCGCAATGCGTTGATCTGCATTCACTGTTAAATTGTTTTCAAATGGCTGCCGCTTAGTGGCAATAGGGGAAGGGTGACACCCACTATTGCTTGCAATGGCAATTCTAGTTATTATTTTTCTTCCACCTAATTTTGTCCGGCAGTTTTCTCAGAGCCAAAGGAACCAATCTGAATGATGGTGCACTATAACAAGGAACCCTGACTTTCCAGTTGCAGTGCAACTTTGGAACTAAAAAATGGCTGCCATTACCATGGAAACAGAACAATTGTGAAAAAATCCACTTTTTGGTTTTAATGAATTATTTGGATATGCTTTAACTCAGAATCATTATATTTTGATACAATGTAGGTGCCCACTATATACTGCTTTGGGATGATTTTGGCAATCATTGGAACTGTTATGTTGCCATGGATACTACACCAAAAATTTCAAAAATATGGAAATGCTCCAAATTTTTATAAAACTTCACAGTAACGATGAGCAACATTGGTAGATGTGGAATTTGGCGTTGGAATTTCGAAAATGTCTGCTGTTACCATGGAAACAATGCAAAACAGGTCAAAATGGTCCAAAAACACCTAAAAGTGGCATTTACTTTCTTAAAATGGTAGGTCAAATTGATCGAAACTTTGATGGTATGTTCCCTCCCATGTACCAATGTGGTATCTGCCATTAGAAATTTGGAATGGTCTGTGTAACCATAGAAACCAGCCAAAATGTCAAAAATTTCAAAAATTTCAAAATGCTCAAAAAGTAATGAAACTTACTATGATTGTTGACTGTCAAGTCTGCATGAAACTTTTGAAGTTGGAATTTCCAAAATGGCCACCGTTGCCATGGAAACTGGAAAAATGTAAAAAAATTTCAAAATGCTCCAAACTTAATGAAACTTAATAATATTGTAAACTGGCATGTATAGATGTGACTTTTGACTTTGAAACTTTCAAAATGGCTGCCGTTGCCATGGATACAGCAAAAATGTCATATTTTAAAAAATGTACTGAAAATTTACAGAAAACGTATAGCCATGCAAATATGTGCATTCACTGTTAAAAGTTTTTGAAAAGGCTTTCGCTTAGTGGCAATGGGGGAAGGGTGACATCCGCTATTGCTTGCAATAGCAATTCTAGTTATTATGGCACCCTCAACGGAGTTGGGGTGACATATTGTTATTGTTCGTTTCTTTTTTTCTTATTATTATTATTATTATTTTTATTCTTCCACACTTTTTTGTCCATTCTATTTCTCGGAATTGGCTTGAACAATATTGATGGAACTATACCATAATGTAGACCACCACATTCTATAGTGCAGTGGGGTATGGCACCATCAAGATGGCTGCCGTTGCCATGGAAACGAAACAAATGTGAAAAAATCCTGTTTTTTGTTTTGGTGAACTGTTTTGATATGCTTAAATTCAGAAACATTATATTTTGATACAATGTAGAGGCCGGCCATTTACAGGTGTTGGATGATTTTGGCACTCATTGGAACTACTATGTTGCCATGGAAACTATACCAAAAATTTCCAAAATATCAAAATGCTCCAAACTTCATGAAACTTCACAGTAACGATGAGCAACATTGGAAGATGTGGAATTTGGCGTTGGAATTTCCAAAATATCTGTTGTTACCATGGAAACAATGCAAAAAGGTCAAAACTTTGAATTTTCACAGAACATTCCAGAACATCAATGTTAAATTTATTCTAGAGACATTAAATGGTATATGATGGTATATATGATTATGGAGGGAAAAAATTGCAGCGGTGGTTTGACTTTGGAATATTCAAAATGGCCGCCGTTCCCATGGGAACAGCAAAATTATGAAAAACTTCAAAATGCTTTAAATTTAATGAAACTTATAACAAATTTTGCCTAGCTTATGTAGACTTAACTTTTGAGTTTCGAATTTTCAAAATGGCCGTCGTTGCCATGGAAACAGCAAAAATTTTCTAAATGGCTGCCGCTGGCCTGGCAATGGGGAAAGGGTGCCATCCGCTATTGCTTGCAATGGCAAATCTAGTTATTATTATTATGGCACCCTCAACGGAGTTGGGGTGACATATTGTTATTGTTCGTTTCTTTTTTTCTTATTATTATTATTATTATTTTTATTCTTCCACACTTTTTTGTCCATTCTATTTCTCGGAATTGGCTTGAACAATATTGATGGAACTATACCATAATGTAGACCACCACATTCTATAGTGCAGTGGGGTATGGCACCATCAAGATGGCTGCCGTTGCCATGGAAACGAAACAAATGTGAAAAAATCCTGTTTTTTGTTTTGGTGAACTGTTTTGATATGCTTAAATTCAGAAACATTATATTTTGATACAATGTAGAGGCCGGCCATATACAGGTGTTGGATGATTTTGGCACTCATTGGAACTACTATGTTGCCATGGAAACTATACCAAAAATTTCCAAAATATCAAAATGCTCCAAACTTCATGAAACTTCACAGTAACGATGAGCAACATTGGAAGATGTGGAATTTGGCGTTGGAATTTCCAAAATATCTGTTGTTACCATGGAAACAATGCAAAAAGGTCAAAACTTTGAATTTTCACAGAACATTCCAGAACATCAATGTTAAATTTATTCTAGAGACATTAAATGGTATATGATGGTATATATGATTATGGAGGGAAAAAATTGCAGCGGTGGTTTGACTTTGGAATATTCAAAATGGCCGCCGTTCCCATGGGAACAGCAAAATTATGAAAAACTTCAAAATGCTTTAAATTTAATGAAACTTATAACAAATTTTGCCTAGCTTATGTAGACTTAACTTTTGAGTTTCGAATTTTCAAAATGGCCGTCGTTGCCATGGAAACATCAAAAATTTTCTAAATGGCTGCCGCTGGCCTGGCAATGGGGAAAGGGTGCCATCCGCTATTGCTTGCAATGGCAAATCTAGTTATTATTATTTTTCTTCCACCTAATTTTGTCCGGCAGTTTTCTCAGAGCCAAAGGAACCAATCTGAATGATAGTGCACTATAACAAGGAACCCTGACTTTCCTGTGTCTTTCCGGTATTGGAACTAAAAAAATGGCTGCCATCACCATGGAAACGAAAAAATGGTGAAAAAATATAATTTTAGAGTTAAGGGAATTATTTGAGAATGCTTAAGCTTAAAATCTTTAGATTTTAATACAATGTAGGTGCCCACTATATACTGCTTTGGGATGATTTTGGCAATCATTGGAACTGCTATGTTGCCATGGATACCACACCAAAAATTTCCAAAATATGGAAATGCTCCAAATTTGATAAAACTTCACAGAAACGATGAGCAACATTGTAAGATGTGGAATTTGGCGTTGGAATTTTGAAAATGTCTGCCGTTACCATGGAAACAATGCAAAACAGGTCAAAATGGTCCAAAACACACCTAAAAGTGGCATTTACTTTCTTAAAAGGGTAGGTCAAATCCATTGAAACTCTGATGGTATGTTCCCTCCCATGTACCAATGTGGTATCTGCCATTAGAAATTTGGAATGGTCTGTGTAACCATAGAAACCAGCCAAAATGTCAAAAATTTCAAAAATTTCAAAATGCTCAAAAAGTAATGAAACTCACTATGAATGTTGACTGTCAAGTCTGCATGAAACTTTTGAAGTTTGAATTTCCAAAATGGCTACCATTGCCATGGAAACTGGAAAAATGTCAAATATTTTCAAAATGCTCCAAACTTAATAAAACTTAATAATATTGTCACCTGGCATGTATAGATAATACTTTTGACTTTGAAAGTTTCAAAATGGCTGCCGTTGCCATGGAAACCAGGCAAAAATGTCATATTTTGAAAAATAATCAAAATGTACTGAAAATTTACAGAAAAATGTATAGCCATGCAAATATGTGCATTCACTGTTAAAAGTTTTTGAAATGGCTGCCGCTTAGTGGCAATGGGGGGAAGGGTGACATCCGCTATTGCTTGCAATGGCAAATCTAGTTATTCTTATTCTTCCAATGATTTTGTCCGGCAGTTTTCTTGGAGACAATGGAACCAATCTTAATGATAGTTCACTATAATGAAGAACACAAAATTCCGGGTTGCAGTAGGTCATAAGACCATTAAAAATGGCTGCCGTTACCATGGAAACGGAACAAATGTGAAAAATTAAATTTTTGGGTTTTGGTGAATAATTTGGGGATGCTTAAACTCAGAATCATTATATTTTGATACAATGTAGGTGCCGGCCATACACTGGGTTTGGATGATTTTGGCAATCATTGGAACTACTATGTTGTCATGGAAACTACACCAAAAATTTCCAAAATATCAAAATGCTCCAAATTTTTTGAAACTTTAGCATAACGATGAGCAACTTTGATAGATGTGGAATTTGGCGTTAGAATTTCGAAAATGTCTTGTGTTACCATGGAAACAAGGCAAAACTGGTCAAAACGCTTTAAAAACCTTAAAAAGTGGTATTTACTTCCTTAAAATGGTAGGTCAAATCCATTGAAACTCTTATGGTATGTTACCCCCCATGTACCAATGTGGTATCTGCCATTAGAAATTTGGAATGGTCTGTGTTACCATAGAAACCAGCCAAAATGTCAAAAATTTTCAAAAATTTCAAAATGCTCAAAAAGTATTGATACTTAGTATGATTGCTGACTGTCAAGTCTGCATGAGACTTTTGGAGTTGGAATTTCCAAAATGGCCACCGTTGCCATGGAAACTGCAGAAATGTCAAATATTTTCAAAATGCTCCAAACTTAATAAAACTTAATATTATTGTCAACTAGCATGTATAGATCAGACTTTTGACTTTGAAATTTTCAAAATGGCTGCCGTTGCCATGGAAACAGCAGAAATGTAAAACTTTTGACAATGCTCTTATATTACTGAAAATTTACAGAAAGATATATCGCAATTCATAGATCTGCATTCACTGTTAAGTTGTTTTGAAATGGCTACCGCTTAGTGACAATGGGGGGAAGGGTGACATCCGCTATTGCTTGCAATGGCAATTCTAGTTATGGCACCCTCAACGGAGTTGGGGTGACGTATTGTTATTCTACGTTTCTTTTTTTTCTTATTATTATTATGTCACCCGATCGACAATGTCGGGTGACATATTGCTTTTCCTCTGTTTCTTTTTCCCTATTATTATTATGGCACCCTAAACGGAGTTTGGGTGACATATTGTTATTCTACGTTTCTTTTTGTTTTTATTTTTATTATTATTTTTCTTCCACACATTTTTGTCCAGTCTGGAACTCTAATGTGAATGGACCCAAGAAGATGGAACTATACCATAATGTTAACCACCAGATGAAGATTTGCTTTTTGGGGGTGGCACTTTCAAGATGGCTGCCGTTACCATGGAAACGGAACAAATGTGAAAAAATCCCGTTTTTTGTTTTGGGGAACTATTTGGATACTATTTAACTCAGAATCATTATATTTTAATACAATGTAGGTGCCCACTATATACAGGTGTTGGATGATTTTGGCACTCATTGGAACTACTATGTTGCCATGGAAACTACTCCAAAAAATTCAAAAATCTCAAAATGTTCCAAACTTAATGAAACTTCACAGTAACGATGAGCAACATTGGAAGATGTGGAATTTGGCGTTGGAATTTCCAAAATCGCTCTTGTTACCATGGAAACAATGCAAAAAGGTCAAAACTTTGAATTTTCACAGAACATTCTAGAACATCAATGTTTAATTTATTCTAGAGACATTAAATGGTATATGATTGTAGAGGGAAAAAATTGCAGCGGGGGTTTGACTTTGTAATATTCAAAATGGCCGCCGTTACCATGGAAACAGCAAAAATACAAAAAAACTTCAAAATGCTTCAAATTTATTGAAACTAATAACAAATGTTGCTCAGCTAATGTAGACTTGACTTTTGAGTTTGGAATTTCCAAAATGGCCGCCGTAACCATGGCAACCGCTCAACTGGCAATAGGGGAAGGGTGCCATCCGCTATTGCTTGCAATCGCAAATCTAGTTATTATTATTTTTCTTCCACCTAATTTTGTCCGCTCGCTTTCTCAGAGCCAAAGGAACCAATCTGAATGATGGTGCACTATAACAAGGAACCCTGACTTTCCTGTTGCTTTTCAATATTGGCACTAAAAAAATGGCTGCCATCACCATGGAAACGGAAAAATGGTGAAAAAATATAATTTTGGAGTTAGGTGAATTGTTTGAGAATGCTTAACCTTAAAATCTTTAGATTTTAATACAATGTAGGTGCCCACTATATACTGCTTTGGGATGATTTTGGCAATCATTGGAACTGCTATGTTGCCATGGATACTACACCAAAAATTTCAAAAAAATGAAAATGCTCCAAATTTTTTGAAATTCTAGCATAACGATGAGCAACTTTGGTAGATGTGGAATTTGGCGTTGGAATTTCCAAAATGTCTGCCGTTTCCATGGAAACAATGCAAAAAGGTCAAAATGCTCCAAAAACTTCAGGGTTTGGTGAATAACTTTGGTATGCTTGAACTTAAAATCATCAAATTTTTATACAATATAGTTGTCCACTATATACAGGTTTTGAATGATTATGACAATCATTGGAACTACTCTGTTACCATGGATACAGGATCAAATATTTCAAAAATTTCAAAATGCTCCAAAATTGATGAAACTTAATATTAGTGTTGACTGCCAAGTCTGGATGAGACTTTTGACTTTGGAAATTCCAAAATGGCAGAAATGTAAATTTTTTAAAATGCTGTGAATGTACTGAAAATTTACAGAAAGATGTATTGCCATGCATATATGTGCATTCACTGTTCAACGATTATGAACTGGCTGCCGCTTAGTGGTAATAGGGGAAGGGTGACATCCGCTATTGCTTGCAATGGCAATTCTAGTTTTTATTATTTTTCTTCCACACATTTTTGTCTGCGAGATTTCTCGAATTCCAATGGACCAATGTTGGTGGAACTCTACTATATTGAGGACCCACAGTTGAAGAGTTGCAGTAAGCATGGAATGGTTCAAGATGGCTGCCGTTACCATGGAAACGGAACAAATGTGAAAAATTCCGGTTTTTGGTTTTGGTGAACTATTTGGATATGCTTAAACTCAGAATCATTATATTTTAATACAATGTAGGTGCCCACTATACACTTGTGTTGGAATGATTTTGGCGATCTTTGGAACTTCTATGTTGCCATGGAAACTACACGAAAAATTTCAAAAATATCAAAATGCTCCAAACTTTATAAAAACTTCACAGTCACGATGAGCAACATTGGAAGATGTGGTATTTGGAGTTGGAATTTCCAAAATATCTGTTGTTACCATGGAAACAATGCTAAAAGGTCAAAAAATTTCAAAAAAAATAAAAATGCTGCAAACTGGATGAAACTTTACAGGAATGCTCAATGGCATAAGCAGAGTTGACTTTTGAAGTTGGAATTTTCAAAATGGCCGCCGTAACCATGGAAACAGCAAAAATGTCCAAAATTTCAAAATGCTCCAAACTTGAGTAAACTTCATTTAAACTTTACAAAAATGATAATTTGAATGTGTAGATGCACTCTTTGACTTTGGAATCTTTTAGTTTGCTGTCGCTCGCCTGACAATGGGGGAAGGGTGCCATCCGCTATTGCTTGCAATGGCAAATCTAGTTTTTCTTATTTTTCTTCCACCTAATTTTGTCCAGGAGATTTCTGGAAATCCAATGGACCAAAGTTGATGGAACTCTATTATATAGAGGACCCTTAGGTGAAGAGTTGCAGGCACCATGGAATGGTTCAAGATGGCTGCCGTTACCATGGAAACGGAACAAATGTGAAAAAATCTAGTTTTTTGTTTTGGTGAACTGTTTGGATATGCTTTAACTCAGAATCATTATATTTTAACACAATGTAGGTGCCCACTATATACAGGTGTTGGATGATTTTGGCATTCATTGGAACTACTATGTTGCCATGGATACTACACCAAAAATTTCAAAAATCTCAAAATGCTCCAAACTTTATGAAACTTCACAGTAATGATGAGCAACATCGGAAGATGTGCCATTTGGAGTTGGAATTTCCAAAATGTCTGTAGTTACCATGGAAACAATGCGAAAAGGTCAAAAAATTAAAAAACAAATAAAAATCCTGCAAACTGGATGAAACTTAATAGAAATGGTCACTGGCCTAAGCAGAGTTGACTTTTGAAGTTGGAATTTTCAAAATGGCCGCCGTAACCATGGAAACAGCAAAAATGCCAAAAATTTCAAAATGCTCCAAACGAGATGAAATTTTACAACAACGTTAATAAACATGTGTAAAAGCGCTCTTTGACTTTGAATTTTTCAAAATGGCTGCCACTCGCCTGGCAATGTGGGAAGGGTGCCATCCGCTATTGCTTGCAATGGCAAATCTAGTTTTATTTGAAATCAAACGTTTAAAAGATGCCATTCAAAGGCTATACTAAACAAAAAACCGTTTCCGGAAAAAAACGAAAAAAATCCGGATTTTTTTTTTTTTTTTTTTTTTCCAGGAAAAAAAAGTTAGGGTCGGCGCCAAAAAATTAGGGTCGGTCGGGCGACCGGAAACACACCTATTTTTTTTTTGGCCTAAACTTTAACCTGCAGCAGGACAGACAGACAGACCAGAAAACATAAACTTTTAAAGTTCCCAATGGGGGTTTTTAGTGCGCGACAACAATTTTAAAGGTTACAATTTTTGTGCGATCTGGATTGTCTAGAAAAAGTGTCATATTTGTATGATGAGCTTACATGCCTTTTTCTTAAGTCTGTTTGCATGATTCTAGCTATTAAATCAGTAGAAAAGATGAACATGTAGCTAGCAGACCAGGAATTATTTTCTTGTGTAAGGATATTAAATGCTTGTTGAAATTTTCAATTTTGAATCATTCACAAAGATTGACCTTTAACAGGTTGGGAACAACACTCCAAATGAGGGTTACTCATTTGTTTGTTAGTCTTTGCGAAAAAAAGAATAGTATATTGTGCTTTAAATGATTTAAAAATTTGAATAAATTCAAAAATAACATATGTTACAACAAGTATTATGTCAATAAGTGAAAATAAAAGTACTATTTATTATCTTTATGGTAGTACTGCATCATTGAATTTTGTCAACCAGCATGGTTTTATCCTTAAGCTGTATAGGAACCTCCTTGCAGATGAAACTTCACCCATCTAATTAAAAACCGATCTCTCATCGCTCCCGTTTTCTGATATGTCACGCGACATATGGCCCGAGAACACAGTTATTTCGTAGTGCATTTCTTTTAGACAATAAATTCAAATTAAAAAAATCCCACCTGCTCTTTCTCAAAAAGATTTTTACAGTGTAGTGTACTACCAGTGAGACAAATAATATCAAAATTATAGAAACTTCTACCAGCTCTAACTCAAAATATTGACAATTCTGTGTTAAGGGGGTGTAAAATTCAGTTTGACAGCTTCAGACGGGATAAAATTTGACCTTTTTGAACTGGACCAAATCACTACTTAACATAGAGATTAAAGCACCCAAATTTTTTTGACATGTAATTACATCCCCCTACTGAATATTTCATGCATTTGATATCAAGAACTTAATTGGGAAAGTGTATCAAATAAAACATGCAATTAAGTTATACTATTTACACTAGGGACTATATTCTTAGACAACGAAAACCAAAGGATGATAACTGTGTCCTTGGACCATATCAGAAAACGGGAGCGATGAGAGATTGGTTTTTAATTAGATTGAAACTTCACCTGCCATGTTCACGATTTAACAACTAGATGAAAACAACACAAGTTCAAAATCTAGCATGTTAGAATAATCTTCAGAGAAAATGCTTTTAATTGGCTTATTAATTTAATCATGAGAAACACAGAATTTGATTGGCTGAACACGATTGTCTTACTTTGGGAACAAAATAAGGATCAATCATATTTTTGTGATGATTTTCACAAAATTGTGTTTTAGAGGTTTTTTTATGATACCCTTAATATTAATATTTTTTAATAAATGCAAGGACATATTATTATATGTCCTTGTCCTTGATAAGAGTAAAGAGAATGAACACAGGGCAAATGTACTATATGGGCGAAAGAACTCAAGATGAACAGACCAAGGGCGAACATGTTAACAGGGCGAGTCGACCCGATACCAAATTCATGCATGCGTACTACAAATATCTACATTAAAAACAACTGGTTACAAGTAAACAAATAACGTTCATGTAGAAGAGATGAAATCTAATAATTTACATAAATAAAAGGGTATATATATACGATAGTGATTGTTTTTCAATCCTAATTTACAAATTGAATGATTCGAATGCTTAATCATGTGTTAAAAACGGTGTCAAGAATCGAAAGTTGTTATGAAATTGTAATACACAGAAACGGATGCGGCATACAGATGTGGTAACAGTTCAATGATTTTACAGCCGGCACCATAGGCCTTCAGAAGACTTGAAGTCTTCTTCCACCAAAAAACGGGAATGCATGACAACAGTTTAACCCGATATTCTTGTTTTTCCAGTGGATGAGTCTATTACGTTTTTGACACAAGTGTTGAAAGCTATTTTCGTACGACGTTTTTAAATTTTTTTTCTTTATCAGTTTTCATGCTTGAAGATCATTATTCACCAAGTTTTCTCGAATTGATTAAGAGCTACGTGAATCTGTTTTTCTTGTTTGTGTAATTTCTTCTTTGACCCTGCACCCCCCTTTTTTTTACGGGAAATTATTAGACAATGTCATGCGATGTTTATGACAGCTGAGCAATAACATTTCATCGAACTAAAATTGAAGAAATGATGACAAAATAGCATAACAAACATTTTGTTTAACAAAGGTGAAATATATATTTATTTTGCATATTTTTCTGTCTTGAAAGATCTTTTTTTTCCGCAACCGACCGACCCGACTTTTTCAAGGGGAAAATCCGTAAACCAACAAATTAAAAAATCCTGGCCTAAGCTACATTGTCAATTTTGGTACCACTACTGAACAGTGGTGTTGAATTGATAGAGTTGTGAGCTTCCTGGTGGATAGCTGTCTCCATATGACTCCTGCCAGAAAAATTACATGAATGTAATCTAGCTTCCTACATATACTGATAATTGCATAGGAAGATCCAGGGGTGCCATGCCCTAGCCCCCCCCCCCCCCCCTTTTTTTTTCGTGGGAAAGATTTGGTTGATTATATAGGGAATTAATAAGGCATGACTGAAGTGGGCCCCCTTAGGTCAGTCAGTGGATCCCCTTTAGGTCAGTCAGCGGGCTCCACCCTCCTTATATAGAGTTCTAGATCTGGCACTGAATTGGCATGTTCCAGAGAGGCATAAACATGATAAAGCCTTTAGAAAAATAAATTGAAGTGTGTTCTCAGGAATTCATTCACATAACAACATTTAAAACCAATTTGTACCAAGCTTCTATAGCCTGCTGTACTCATGATCATTTGTTATGTAAGGAGGAAAATAATAATGCTAAATGGAAATTTTCATTTTGTTTGACTCTTTACCAGAACGTTTTCTTGTGTTTTATATCCTGCTGTTGGTAAGTCGTTCACCGGACATTTTTTAAATATTTTTTCTGTACTTAGCTTGGATTTTTTATTACCATGTATTGTCAAGCTTGGTTACTCATTATTATTTCTCAGTCACTCAATGTATGATATTGTTCCATACTATAGCTGCTGACCTTGTTTGTTTTACATTAAAATTGGCGTCAAAATCATGTGATGCTTTGAATCATTCTACCCAATCAAATTGCTCTAATTTGTCAATTAGGTGCGTTTTTTAGTCTTTGGCAATTATATTATTTGTTTGTGTGATATTGCTTTGAATTAGTTTGCAATAATTTGGGGGTTTATTTAACAGGAAACCTCATTTTGAGCCTCGCCATTCGACATCAACGGAACCTTGTTATTAAATACTTCCGGTGCGTGCAATGGCGGCGCCCACGAATTTAACATGCTAGAGCAAATTTAATTTAATTGTAGCCTGAAACCCTCAATATAAAGCTACAAAGTAACAGAATTCAACAAAACAAAAGTATGAATATAGAAATTTAACAAAATCTAAATTGAACGTTTGAAATGCCATTAATTGGAAAAGACAGCCCAAATCCCCATGGCCATACCACGACGGACACGAGGTCAAAAACAGGGGCAACAACAATTAAACACACAATAGGATCAAATCAAGCAACATTTGAACTAAAAAATGAGAATATTTATCTATGGAGACGAGCCCTTTTAATTCGTTACTTCAAAATACTTGGAAATCATGAAAAAGCGAAAGTTGAATGGAATGACTTTGACCAGAAATCGCAACTGATAGAAATTGCTGATGATAAACATGCATTCACAAATAAAATCCCAAAGAAAGAATTATTCAAATCAGCAGTGTCAATTACATTGGATAAACAGAAACTCTTTGTGATCACTATTTACTATACAACCAAAAAAGCCACTATCCAGGGTCAGGGGACAAGTGAATGGTTACAATCTGAATTTAAAATCATAAATGACACAATCAATAAAATTAAAGAGATTAAACAGAAAGGGAACCTCCCTTGTGATGTAGATAAAATTTTTAGTGAATTAAAATTTAAGAAGAATGAACTAATTGATATAGAATCTCCAGAAGACCTGGAACCAATAGCCGAATGTGTACATGCCGATAAAGTTATAGATGATATTGAAAAGATACATGTACCTTCAGAAAATGAAACACAAAATGAAACATTCAAACCAAACACATCTGTCCTAAACAACCAAGAGGGATATGATCAAGATAAGATGAAGATTCTTGAATCTGCACTTGAAAAGATTAGGTCCGAACAAACTCGCCACAAAGAGGAGATAACTCAAATGAAAACAACAATACATGACCTAGAAATTGAACTTGTGAAAAAAGACACTGAATTACAAGCAGTACACAATCTATGTACTAACTTGCAAACTAATTTAAACAAGATAGAAAATATGAATGAACAAATTGACAAAGAAAAATCATTAAAAATAAAAAAGAATGAGGATAGATTGAAAGAAATGGCAAATGAGAGAAATCAAGAAATCCAACGAGTTGTTAAAATGGAACAAAACATAAAAGAATTGCAACATAAAATTGAAAAAGAAGTAGAAGAACGCGTAGATGAGAGAAATCAAGAAATCCAACGAGTTGTCAAAATGGATCAAAACATAAAAGAATTGCAACATATAATTGAAAAAGAAGCAGAACAACGCGTAGAAGACCAAACCTACCATGCAGAGACGAAAACCAAAAATACAAAAGTACATGTAGAAAGTGATGTAGACAATAATTCCACACCAACCGAAAGAATATCTGAAAAGAAAAACAGTGAAAAAAATGAGCCTGAGAGAAGCATTAATAATATAAAATCTTATGCCGGTGTGAGAAATCCAACTTTAAGGAAGGAAAACAGCCACCACAGGGATACCTATGATTTATTGATAATAGGCTCTTCGATTATCAAAGACATTGACGGCAAAAGATTGTACAAAAATAGAAAAGTTAAAGTTATCACTCTACACGACAAAACAGTGTTTGGAGCAATTCAGTATATCAAATCGTTTAGAGATAAAGCAAAGCATATTATGTTCCAAATAGGCTCCAATGATATAGAACAGAAAACCCCGGACGAGGTTATCGAAGAAATAGAAGAACTAGTCAGAGTGACACAACGATATAACCCAGATGCAACAATCACTTTTGGTGAAATACTGCCACGTTTTTTGAGTGACAGATATTATGCTAAGTTTTTTAATGAACACCGCCTTATTTTTAATGTTCAATTGTATGAATTATGTAAAGATTTAGATTTACATTTTGTAAGGTATGATTTCATTCAGCCTGATTATTTTGTAGATGGAATACATATTAAAGGTCATGGCATTCCAATTATGGTTATGTCCATTAAAAGAGTACTCAATACACTACTAAATGTAAAGTTATGGGAAAACAATGAATATAACACAAAAACAAATCCTGTAAGAAACAATGGTATACCTAATTATCAAATGCCAAATTCAATAACAAACAGAAAACAGAGAGATCATCAAGCTTTTGAGCAAAAATCTCATTTTAATAACCCTATACATGTAGGGAGTGAAAGTGCTATGAATGGCAGAAATAAAATTGTAAATATGATGGAGCTCATGTTACAGGAAATGAGAACGGGTCAGTGGTAAATATGTCTGAATGTTTAGAAGAAAAATGTTTAGTTTATGGATATATTGCTTACCGGTATATGTTTACCGCCTTATGTACTTTTCATATGTTCTGATTACAAACTGATTTTTTATGTCAGTGGTAAATATATATGAATGATTAGAAGAAAAATGTAGTTTATTGATATATTGCTTACCGGTATATGTTTACCGCCATATGTACTTTTCATATGTTCTGGTTACAAACTGATTGTTTATGTCAGTGGTAAATATGTATGAATGATTAGAAGAAAAATGTAGTTTATTGATATATTGCTTACCGGTATATGTTTACCGACTTTTGTACTTTTCATATGTTCTGATTACAAACTGATTTTTTATATATAGAATTCAAAGACAAATGGGAGGTATATAAAAATAAAATTCAAAAGAAAAGCTTTTTTATTTTTATTTTTTAATTTCTTTTTTATATGTTCAAAGTGTGACTAGAAATAAAAGAAAATTATATGACAACTAGGTTATTGCATTGATATATAATACATAAAATTGTCTTTTGTATTGATTTTATATAATTAGTAAATACTAGTATATATGCAAGGGCATAAAATATTAATTTTTCTGAATTTAAAGAAAAGAGTTACCTCCCATAGACCATACACAAGGTAATATCATTTGAACTTTATATTGTGAATATTGAGGTTTTCAGGTTTACAACAAAATAAGAAAGATTTATATGCTCAAATGTCAAATTGTTATAAAAATTTATCTATATCCGCATGGAATGTTCACGGCCTTGGAGACAAACTTAAAGATGAATTGTTTATTGAGAATTTAAAAGGTGACATAAACATACTTTTAGAAACCTGGAAGGGAGAATCTAAAGAATTTAAATTGGAAGGCCATTGTATTATCTCTAAGTCCCGTAAAAAAAGAAAAAAAGCAAGAAGGTATAGTGGGGGCATTATTGTTACTATTAAAAAGCCATACTTTAAAGGCATTACATATTTAAAAGAAGCAACAACCTCGCCAAATAGACTATGGCTTAAGTTGAATAAGAACTTTTTTGGATTTGTACATGATATTTATCTATGTGCTCTTTATATACCCCCCTTTTCATCATCTCACTATGATAATGACTTAGATTTTTTAGAAAATGAGATATCTACTTTCTCCATGAATGGACAGATTGTATTAATTGGAGATCTAAATGCTCGAACTGGCCAAAGAGCTGACTTTATTGTAAATGATTCTGATCACATCAATAATTTTGATGGTTTTGATTTACTCCCTGAAAATTATATTACTGATTCAGAAATAAATAGAAACAATCAAGATACTTCTGTCAATACAGTTGGTACAAAGTTATTAGACTTGTGTTTGTCTTCAAGGCTGCGCTTACTCAATGGTCGATTTTTAGGTGACTCATTGGGATATTATACATATATGTCAAGCAGTGGATTTAGTACTGTTGATTATGCTGTTGTTAGCGAGAGTCTCCTGTCCTCAGTCAAATATTTTAAAACAAACGATTTTACTTACCTATCAGATCATGTTCAAATTACTTTATATATGAAGTGCTCTATAAATATAGATAAAGAAATTGGCCTTGAGGAAAAAGGTTGGCACTGGATTAAATCATATAAATGGTCAGAAAATTCTAAACTTAAACTTATTGATGCTTTATTGACTGAAAATGTAAAGAATGAGATAATAGAGTTTGAAATGGTTAATTACGAGGAAAATCAGGTTGGTGTTGATGAGGCTACAGAAAAATTGACAAAAATTTTAGATAATATTTCAAGCCTTTCTTGTAAAGCAACTCCAAAAACTAAGAGGAGGAAAAAGAAAAGGAAATTTAAACAAGTTTGGTCAGACAATGTTATATATGAAACCAAGCGTCAAATAAATAAAATTGGAAACAAAATAAGGAATAATCCAAATAATAATAGTTTAAAGCAAAAGATTTTTGAGTTAAAAAAAAACTTAAAGAAAATGGTTAAACAGAAAAAGTATGAATATAAACAAAAACTTTATAATTGTTTAAGTGATTATATCAATCAAAATCCAAAGGAATATTGGAAAATTTTAAAATCTCTTAAGAATAAAACAGAAAAAGATGAAATACCAGAGGTATTAAAAGATGAAGAAGTTTTAATAAAACATTTTCAAGATCAAGGTAAACCTTCATCTATAAATAATGCTTTTATGATAGACATTGAATCACAATTAAAGCTATTAGAAAATAATATAGATTTCAAAGCTGAAACAGATGCTCCAATATCTTGTTCAGAAGTAAATAAGGTAATCAGAGGACTAAAACTTCAAAAGTCTGCTGGACCAGATAGAATTATAAATGAAATAATTAAAACCTCAAATCAAGTAATAATTAAGTCAATTGTTAAAATATTTAATTTAATTCTAAAAACGGGTATATACCCAAAATCATGGAAGGACTCATATATAATAGCACTTCATAAGAAGGGAGACAAATCTGATCCCAATAATTACAGAGGTATATCTTTAATCAGTAATCTTCCTAAAATATTCAATGCTGTACTCAATAATAGACTAATCACAGTTGTGGATAAACAGCTGAATAACTGTCAGTTTGGCTTCAGAGAAAACCACAGAACTGCTGACAGTATTTTCATATTAAAATCTTTAATTAATAAATATATACACAAAAATAACAAAAAAATATATGCATGCTTCATTGACTTAAGAAAGGCATTTGACTCTGTATGGAGGACAGCCCTTCTATATAAATTATGCAAAATGGGAGTAGGAAAGTCTTTTTACAGGGTAATAAAACAGCAATATTTAAATACAAAATCCTCTTTAAAATATAAAGATCACATTTCTGACTATTTTGACATTACTAGAGGTGTGAAACAAGGGGACTCATTAAGTCCTACTTTGTTCAATATTTTTATAAATGATATCACTAAAGGTTTGGAAGATGACAACTCAAGTCCATTGGAGCTCATAAATAGTAAACTAGGCTCCCTCCTGTTTGCTGATGATCTGCTTTTACTATCAGAATCTAAGGAGGGTCTACAAAATAGTCTAAATAAAGTTTCCATGTTTTGTGAAAACTGGCAGCTTTCTCTAAACATAAATAAAACAAAAAGTATGGTCTTTTCAACAACAAAGCAAAAGCCTGAAACATCTATACTTGTATATAAAAACAAAAAAATAGAGAATGTTATGGAATATCCTTACTTGGGTCTGCTAATTAAATCAAATGGTAATCTCAGTCATAGTACAGCTGAATTAACAAAAAAGGCAAAAAAGGTTTTGTTTTCTATTAAAACATATACTAATTCTCTTGGCAGCCTTCCTATCAGAGTGTCAAATAACTTATTTGACACCTTAGTGAGACCTATATTAACTTATAATTCTGAGATAACATATTTGGACTCATATATAACATATTTCAAAGCTAAAAAAAGAGCTTTGGTTTCTGGAAAAAATGTGGACCCATTTAATTTTATTGACAAGACTCCAATAGAAAACTTGCATCTTAGTTATTGCAAGTTTACCCTTGGCACTAACAAGAGTGCCTCAAATTTTGGTACAAGGAACGAATTAGGAAGACTGCCTATTGAATGCCATATAAAAACCCAAACTATTATGTATTTAGCAAGGCTTTTCACCTCAAATTTGAATCCCTTATTACATGAATCTTTTCAATTAACTAAAACTTTGGATTCTAGTGGCTCCTATTCATGGTTCACTTTTGCAAAAGATATTCTTTCTGAATCTAACATTGATATAGATAGACTAAAAACCTGTAATAATTTAAAACAATTAAAAAATATTAAAAGCTATATTAAACCCCAAATAAACTCATATTACAACAACCTGTTGATGGATAAGTTGAAATCTATTGATGATAAAAGTAAATTAAATTTTTATAAAGGACTTGAGCCAAATCTATTGATCAAACTTTACCTCTCTAACCCAAACTTTGAATTTAGAAAATTAATTACAAAACTTAGAATCAGTGACCATTCATTATTAATTGAAAAAGGAAGGCATTTTAAAATTCCTCGCGAAGAGAGACTTTGCAAAAAATGCAAAGTACTAGATGATGAGAAACATTTTTTAATAAATTGTTCTCATAATTCAAATATTAGATTAACATATTTTAATTGCATTAACAGAGAAAGTAATTCATTTGCTAATCTCACTGACAATGACAAAGTTATATATATACTTAACCCATCAACACCAACACAAGTGAATAAACTAGGATCCTTTATAAAAAAGTCAATGGAACTGAGGACAGGGGACCCTTTAATATTTACCTGAATTTGTGTATATATATTGAGTTACTTAGTTATTGTCTTTATTTGTGTTTGTTGTTGTTATATGTCACAAACTGTATAGTTTATATGGCAATAAAACTTTGAATTGAATTGAATTGAATTGAATTATACCTACAGTCATGATGGTCAGAATATTGATCTTTTCATATTGAATCATTTTTTTTTCTATGAAAAATAAATGTAAATCGTTTTTTATTTACCTACTCTATATTCCTGAACAAAATTATGGCATGATTACGGTAAACCAACTTATTTTCGCGAGCGATTTATTTTCGCGAGCGATTTATTTTCGCGACTTTCGCGAGTAGAAAAATAACGCGAATATAAATCGTCGTGAATAATTAAATCTTTATTAAACTACATCAATTAAATGAGAAAATCGCGAATTTAAAAAGCCGCGAAATGGACTTGAATTGGTATAACGCGAAATAAAGTATCCGCGAAAATAAGTTGGTTTACAGTATATTTTTTTCATATATATAGTTTTCCTTTCATCTTGGATAGGTTTTTTTTTAGGAAAATTGCTTAAAAGTTGAAATTCATAAAAATACGATTTGCTTGACCTGTTTTGTCTGCCACAAGATTGATGACGCTGAATGGAATATACACAAAGCAGTGAAGGCCGCCAGTGGGATTTTGTGAAGTTCTGAAATGTTTTTAGGCATTCGGAAGTTAGGTATGAAAAGGCCATTAGAAATTGGCATTTTTGAGCCACAATTGAGAATAACAATGAAAACACATCTTAAGAAATGTTTTTATATTCAAAAGTGTAGAAAAAACGTATTCTGCATAAGTGGTATTCTGCACTAATTTTGTACACTGGTAGTAGCGTAGTTAGGCAGCAACCATTTGATTTTCTGGGGGGGGGGGGGGGGGCTATGGGTTTTTTTTCTGTGCAAACTTTTTTTTCTACGGCGAAAAACAATCTATTTTTTTCGCGACAAGTTGAAAATAATTTTTTTCTTTCAATTTTAGCATTACATATAGTGGCAGCTGAGGGTGAAACAAACAATTTTTTTTTCTCAGAATCAAAAACAAATGATTTTTTCTCCAAAAACTGGAAACAAACTTTTTTTTCCAAAAAAAAAAACCATAGCCCCTCCCCCCCCCCCAACCCCAGAAAATCAAATGGTTGCTGCCTTACGTCAATGCATAGTTTCCTGTGTGACAAGTTCAAACACAAATAACGAACAAACCAACAAGATGACTGATTTTACACTACGGTAGGATAATTGTAAGCATCCTCACATTATTCTCGAAATAAACTTTCATATTCGTATTTCCCATTAAATGTCATGGGAGGGGGTGTAACTGTAGGATAGTTTTCCATCTGGTGGGTAATTGTCATTTATATAGATCATGCTAAAAATATCACCCCAGGTCATCAGAAAACCTATTAAGAACTTTAAATAACTGTACATTTATAATTCAAACTGATCGGATTCTCTGTTTTTATGGGTCGCCATACAGCTTTCTGATTTGCCCCCCCCCCCCTTTTTTTCTGAAAAAAAAACTACATCACTATAATCAAGGGGCGCAAACGATTTGTGTGGGTTGCTTAAATGAAGATTTGTTTGTTAGTCTGACCTGTGACATGATAACTTGTGTGGCTAACGCTGATTTACGGGCATGTTCACTCTGGATTAGTTTCAGCTGCTGCACACTCTCTTCTGCTAAATTTGGCGGGAAAATATAGATGATATACACATGTTTGGATTATAAGTCTATATAACTCCCTATGTGTGGACAACCACCGAAACCCACAGTTATTGTTTTAACCGAGACATATAATATTCTTATTCTTTTTCTTCAGTAGTCTCGATGCACCAGATTTATCAGTCTTACAGACAACAATAACGTCAGTGGCAATTGTTGAGATGTATGTTATATTCATGGAATGTAGGACAGAAAGTCACAGGACAAAAAGTCACGGACAAAAAGTCACAGGACAAAAAGTCACAATTCATTTTTCTGATTATTTTCTTTGAATAAAAGAATGCTTATTTCTTTAAAAATATTTTGTATTTTTCTTGAACTATTGTATAGTATAAACCAACTTTGTTCACAAAATTTATCAAAAAAATATCAAAGATGATCAAATAATGTTAAAAAAACAAAATGTCATAGTGGCTTGGCACTTAAATGAGGGGGGATAGGACCTTTATCGGGACTCCGGGATCGGGTCTTTTTAAGCTCGGGATTTCGGGATTGACCCTTTCGTGATCCGGGAATCCTTTTTTTCCGATTTCCGGACGTCGGGATTAACTTTATTTAAATTCGGGACCTCGGGATTTCGTTTTTTTAAGTCCGGGATTTCGGGATCAGGACCCCTCCTATCCCCCCTCTTAAATGGCTTCATGGTTCCAAGAAATCTTTCTTTTGCATGATTAAAATTAAATAAATCTTCATTTTTCAAGTATAATGACAGTCACACATTTCCTAAACTTTTGTATGAAAATATGTATTAAAAAGTAAATATTTCAAGATATTTCTCTTAGGTATAGAAGAAGCATTATAAATCTCGAACCCATTCTCCACCTGATCAAAAGATGAATTATTGAACCATTTATTTAAAAAAAGCAAGTTTTAATTTCAGCCTATTGGTGGCACCACTCTCGTTTTTTTTAATTCAGAAAAAATATATGGGCTGATTATGTAGGGAATTACCACATCAGACTGCATCGGCCCCTCTAAAACAGTCAATGAAAATTTCTAGATACGCCACTCACGGCCACTTCATGTATATTGACATACACGCTTTGTGTATTATATCAACAAAATCGGGGTTTTAATGGGGTCAAGTGTGTGTGTGTGTGTGTGTGGGGGGGGGGGGGTACACAAATCACTGATTTGTCAGTATCAATACAATAGCGAATATTGTGTTTATCTTGACAACAACTGATAGTGCTTTTACTCCCCCCTTCCAATTCGGAAAGATGATTGATTTGTTGTCAGTTAGGAAAATAGTTCATACATAAAATTGAGAATGGAAATGGGGAATGTGTCAAAGAGACAACAACCCGACCAAATAAAAAACAACAGCAGAGGGTCACCAACAGGTCTTCAATGTAGCGAGAAATTCCCGCACCCGGAGGCGTCCTTCAGCTGGCCCCTAAACAAATATATACTAGTCCAGTGATAATGATCGAACGCCATACTAATTTCCAAATTGTACACAAGAAACTAAAATTAAAATAATACAAGACTAACAAAGGCCAGAGGCTCCTGACTTGGGACAGGCGCAAAAATGCGGCGGGGTTAAACATGTTTGTGAGATCTCAACCCTCCCCCTATACCTCTAACCAATGTAGAAAAGTAAACGCATAACAATACGCACATTAAAATTCAGTTCAAGAGAAGTCCGAGTCTGATGTCAGAAAATGTAACCAAAGAAAATAAACAAAATGACAATAATACATAAATAACAACAGACTACTAGCAGTTAACTGACATGCCAGCTCCAGAGGATGCAAGCTGTATGACATGCCAAGCAGCTATATATATACCGATTGGTCATTAATGGTATCAAAAATAATGTTTTACTTTTTATTTTTTTATTTTCTTTCTTTCAAATTTCAAGATATGTATACTTTGACTGTGACGTCAAACCAAGGAGTTGTATATATACTATCCTTCTTGAAAATGCATGCACTATTTTCCTAACAACAAATCAATCATCTTTCCAAAATGGAAAGGGCCTTAGTAAATAGTTAAACCTCATAGATTTAATCATATTGACTTTATTTTGTTTTCAGTTTAGCTATTATCCTGACACGGTAGAAATTGGACATAACTGCTATACCTCAAATATATAAAATACATCATGGTGCTTTATGGTGTATATGATTTTAAAAGTAAAAATAATTCGGATGGAGAGGTGGGTAACCCGTTGCATTTGAAATTAATAAAATGAATATTTTTCACATTTACATATATTAAGATTTAATAATTACATTCTAATATGACGTCCTTATTACGCTTTGTAAACAAAGCCGTGTTCTAATGAGCACAAAATATGTTTGACACATGCGCACGAACTTACTGTGTATATTAACTTTTGCCATCGTTATCCTTTAAATATATACATTTAAGCAGCTAGCATAAACTTTTATTATGTATTTTGATAAAACAACATATATTTACCCTGCTCAGCCTCGTAGATTTTAAACTTATCAAATATGAAATGTAATGCACAGACTCCTCGGGAGGAAACGTGAAAGCCAAACATTTTTACGGTATTTTAGTACGCTTCGACCTATAAAAATACTGTATTTGTCCTATTAGAATCGAAATAATTCCTTCGCGTCATGCTCTATGCTCATTTTAATATGGATAGGCATTATATTTGACCACATTTTACACCTCGCTAACGCTCAGTGTAAAATATCGACAAATCAGTATAATGCCTACCCATGTTAAAATGAGCATAGAGCATGACATGAAGGAATTATTTCTTAATTAGATGTATGTTTCATTATAATACTTCATTTTGATTGGCTAACTGCACATCATGTGTTATTTCTTAAGCAATATTGCATTACTCAATAAAACTTTTCATTCATGATAACACGTGGTCCCACAATAAAGTGCACAGCTGAATTAAATAAAACAATTATATAAAATTCGTGTTTTCATAATCATAGCTAAAAAATGAAATTATATAAGTATTGAATTCTTCTTTTTGTAACTTCATAGGGTTGTAAAAGTGTTGACCGTGCGCAAATTTTTAGTATGAAGCGCTTCAGCGCTTCATACAAAATGTACTTCGGTCAACGCTTTTACACCCCAATGAAGTTACAAAAAGAAGCATTCAATTCTTAAATAAAACACTTCGAATTCAATATTGTAAATCTTTCATTTTATACGGATTTTTTTTTCTAAATGCTAACATTGTCCTGCTGTTTTACACGGCTAATAGTTTCATGCGATGGTAAAGGCCCCTCTCTATATCTTTAGGAAGAAAGAGGGGGAATTATTATCGAACGAAACAGATGCTATTGTTGGTCCTTGTGGACGGCCTCGCTGGTTTTGAGAAGAAAACAGCGCTATCCATTTGTTTGTATATGCGTCAGCTTTCACCTCAGCTAACAATAGCCTTACGATACTGTTGTCAGGTCATTAAAGATTAATTGCATATTTTGGCGGTAATATTGATTCACTTATAGGGTCATTGCATCGGAACTAAACACATTTATTTAAAAACCAGTTGTTGGCATGACACGGGTTATGTTCTTCTCATATATGTTATAATGGTATGATACTAAACCCCTCACGGGGAGGATTGTGCCGGATACTCATATGATGAAGACATAATTTTTCAATCAGTTTAATTGAAGTCTGGAGCTGGCATGTCAGTTAACTGCTATAGTAGTCTGTTGTTATTTATGTATTATTGTCATTTTGTTTATTTTCTTTGGTTAAATCTTCTGACATCAGACTCGGACTTCTCTTGAACTGAATTTTAATGTGCGTATTGTTATGCGTTTACTTTTCTGCATTGGCTATATATATAGAGGTATAGGGGGAGGGTTTAGATCTCACAAACATGTTTAACCCCGCCGCATTTTTGCGCCTGTCCCAAGTCAGGAGCCTCTGGCCTTTGTTAATCTTGTATTATTTTAACTTTTAGTTTCTTGTGTACAATTTGGAGTTTAGTATGGCGTTCATTATCACTGAACTAGTATATATTTGTTTAGGGGCCAGCTGAAGGACGACTCCGCGTGCGGAAAATCCTCGTTGCATTGAAGAACTGTTGGTGACCTTCTGCTGTTGTCTGCTCTATGGTCGGGTTGTTGTCTCTTTGGCACATTCCCCATTTCCATTCTCAATTTTATTATAGTGTAGTGATAACCCCCCCCCCCCCCCCAAAAAAAAAAACCAGAGAAAAAGTAAAATATGACAATGATGACCACGAAGGCAGAGTAGGGAATTTATAAACAAGGTCAAATAAATTAGTAAAACCGCTGTGGAAACTTAACTTGAAATTGATAGAAAATAGCAAATGCAAGTTATTTGTAGTATATTTTAATTCATATGACAAAGAAAAACGGGGAAATTTAGAAATTTTTAGGTGAAAATTTTACGGATATTGGAAAAAGGGCTCAACTATTGCTCGGTCCACAAATATCTATGACTGAATGACCTTGGGTAAAGTATTGTAGTCCACAATACGAAATCAATGAACAATTAGCAAAATTATTACCGTATAGTCTAAACCAGGCCTGAAATAACCAAAATGAATAAAAATTAAACCAGATGCTCCGCAGGGTGCAACTTTATACGACCGCAGAGGTCGAACCCTGAACAGTTGGGGCAAGTATGGACACAACATTTAAGCTTGATACATCTCTGAATTTGGATTGTGATTAAATAGTTGACACAACATAGGTTTCTGAGAATGAATGTGGTCTAAGAACTTACTTAAAAACTTTAAAATTTTAAATTGGATATTTACCTATTATGGTCCAATATCCAAAATCTAAATACATGGTTAGATTCAGCATATCATAGAACCCCAAGAATTCAATATTTGATAAAATCAAATAATGTTCAATTTTAGACCCTTTAGACCTCAATGTGGACCAATTTGATAACCGGGCCCAAATATTAAAAAATCTAAATACATGGTTAGATTCAGAATATTGAAGAACCCCATATATTTAATTTTTGTTGAAATCAAACGCAGTTTAATTTTTGACCATTGGGATCTTAATGTAGACCAATTTGAAAACGGGACAA
>JAHUZM010000226.1:0-60416 GCA_019925275.1 Mytilus edulis
AATTAGTAGCTATTTTATAGTAAGCATATCATTGATATTCGTATATGTGTGTGTGTGTGTGTGTGAAGTAACTAATATAGAGAAAATAAGGTTTCAACTCCTTCAAGAATTTTACATTCTATATACAGTCACTTTACAAAAAATCTATCATATAAATTATTTCAAACCTCCAACTGCTGCTGCCAATTTCCAAATTATTACATTTATAACTTTTTATTAATTAATATTATCGTTTCATGTTTAAACTATATACTGTAAATATCTAACATGTTTGACCTTTTTTTTTGGTACTTTATTGTATACTAGAACACACCCGCGTGGTTGAAAGTATGTAAAGAATTTTGTAAAAGATTTAATGACTGGAGAATTTCAGGAAAAGTATCAAAAGTCATAGGTACTTGGGGACAGGAAAATGTTTTTTTTTTTATCCCTCCTTTATTTCCAAAATTCCCCTTTTTAGCTCACCTCGCCCAAAGGGCCAAGTGATCTTTTCCCATCACTTTGCGTCCGGCGTCCGGCGTCCGTCGTCGTCCTGCGTCGTTAACTTTTACAAAAATCTTCTCCTCTGAAACTACTTGGCCAAATTAAACCAAACTTGGCCACAATCATCATTGGGGTATATAGTTTAAAAATGTGTCCGGCGACCCGTCCAGCCAACTAAGATGGCCACCATGGCTAAAAATAGGACATAGGGGTAAAATGCAGTTTTTGGCTTATAACTCAAAAACCAAAGCATTTAGAGCAAATCTGACGGAGTTTAATTGTTTATCAGGTCAAGATCTATCTGCCCTGGAAATTTCAGATGAATCGAACAACCCGTTGTTGGGTTGCTGCTCCTGAATTGGCAATTTTAAGGAAATTTTGCTGTTTTTGGTTATTTTCTTAAATTATATTATAGATAGAGATAAATTGTAAACAGCAATAATGTTCAGCAAAATAAGATTTACAACTAAGTCAACACGACCGAAATAGTCAGTTGACCCCTTTAGGAGTTATTGCCCTTTATAGTCAATTTTTAACCATTTTTCGTAAATCTTAGTAATCTTTTACAAAAATCTTCTCCTCTGAAACTAATGAGCCAAATTAAACCAAACTTGGCCACAATCATCATTGGGGTATCTAGTATAAAAATTGTGTCCGGTGAATCGGTCAACCAACCAAGATGGCCGCCATGGCTAAAAATAGAACATAGGGGTAAAATGCAGTTTTTGGCTTATAACTCAAAAACTAAAGCATTTAGAGCAAATCTGACATGGGATTAAATTTTTTATCAGGTCAAGATCTATCTGCCCTGAAAATTTCAGATGAATCGAACAACCCGTTGTTGGGTTACTGCTCCTGAATTGGCAATTTTAAGGAAATTTTGCTGTTTTTGGTTATTATCTTGAATTATATTATAGATAGAGATAAACTGTAAACAGCAATAATGTTCAGCAAAATAAGATTGACAAATAAGTCAACACGACCGAAATGGTCAGTTGACCCCTTTAGGAGTTATTGCCCTTTATAGTCAATTTTTAACCATTTTTCGTAAATCTTAGTTATCTTTTACAAAAATCTTCTCATCTGAAACTACTGGGCCAAATTAAACCAAACTTGGCCACAATCATCATTGGGGTATCTAGTATGAAATTGTGTCCGGTGAACCGGTCAACCAACCAAGATGGCTGCCATGGCTAAAAATAGAACATAGGGGTAAAATGCAGTTTTTGGCTTATAACTCAAAAACCAAAGCATTTAGAGCAAATCTGACAGGGGTTGAATTGTTGATCAGGTCAAGATCTATTTGCCCTGAAATTTACAGATTGATCGGACAACCTGTTGCTAGGTTGCTGCCCCTGAATTGGTAATTTTAAAGAAATTTTGCTGTTTTTGGTTATTATCTTGAATAATATTATAGATAGAGATAAACAGTAAACAGCAATAATGTTCAGCAAAGTAAGATTTACAAATAAGTCAACACGACCGAAATGGTCAGTTGACCCCTTTAGGAGTTATTGCCCTTTATAGTCAATTTTTTACATTTTTCATAATTTTTTGTAGATTTTTAGAAAATATTTTCCACTGTAATTACTGGGCCAAGTTCATTATAGATAGAGATATTTGTAGCAACAAGAATATTCAGTAAAGTAAGATCTACAAACACATCACCATCATCAAAACACAATTTTGTTATGAATTTATCTGTGTCCATTGTTTAATATGCACATAGACCAAGGTGAGCGACACAGGCTCTTGAGAGCCTCTAGTTTTATTTCTATTAATATTAATAACACATGCATAATTTTAGCGCTGAACTGTATATTATGAACATGCATTACTATAAATAAAGTGTATTTGCTTTTTACTTTCAACTCTCGGTTTACTAATCGATCCACGGCGGTCATTGCTATATTATACAGACTCACTCTATTTGATAAACTCTGTGACAGCCGTGGATAGTAAACTTGAAAATGATAGCAGATAGAAAATACACCTTATTCGTAGTATATGTATGTTCAAAGAATACAGAAAAACGCAAACCGGAAGTCTAATATGACTTAAAATTTCGCCCAATGACGGAATCAATATCCGGATGCCTTTTTTCGTTTTTCTCCCAAAATAATTCAATCTGAATAATCATAAAAACGGATGACAAATACGACTATGCACTGTACCTTTAGGACACAGAGGCATGATGATAACTTTATTGTGGAAGGAAAAGAAGCGACACACAAAATGAGGTCTTCAGTCTCTATAGATGAAATGGGCAATTATAAACGGTAAAATATTCGTTTGCGACATACTTTCGGATAAAGCCCCAGCATAACAGCATCTATTAAAGCAACAATATGGGGGGAAGGAAATTCTATTATATGTCTCGCACTTTACAGCAAAGAATCGACAATTCCGTTAATCTTCCAGTCAAAATAATATGAGATGTATCTTTAACGTCAGGTACTTGTAACATTTCTTTCACTGAGTTAATAACACTGGTTATTTCTTCATAAAAAACGGATACAAATAAGTCTGTGTCTATTCGTAACTTACCTGGTAACCATCTTATTTTATTGGAATAACCACAATGAAATCTTTACCTAAATAATTCACACATAATTGGTAAAGGATCACAAATGGGCAAATGTAATGTAATTGTTTTTGCATTGCACTGGAATGATGATAAATGATTATCTTTGTTTTCGAATTCTGTTAACATATCTGTTTCTTCTACAGGATACTGTGTACAGAACTTGGAATATACATCGTTTCCTACGATGCTTAAAATAAACTTCTTACACATGTTACATGGTTCGATGTATTCCGAAACCATAACCATGTTCAGTTGTGTCAAAGATTTATCTTCTCCTACCTTTAAACATGTAAGGTCTATGATATCGTCTGAAAATTAGAATATTTGTTTTCTCTTTTATCATATTAATATGAACGTGCTTCTAGTTAATTAACAAATTCCCAAAGATCAGTGTGAACACAATTTGAAAATAAATGAAACGTACACTATAGAATTCTGGAGCACTGCATAACAATTAAGGAATAATATACATAGACGGACAGAGAACAATCACGGCCGACACTCGGCTAACCGAGAGATTGGTCGGTTAATCTATATTGAGTATGCGGCTATATGGGAGATTGGTCTCTTAATCGGGTTGGTTATACGTCTGTTAAGAGTAAAACGCACAATTTAATGTTAAACTCTATTAAATATAAAGATTTCTGGCATATTATAAGAACCAACTCAAAAAAAGAAAACTGTCTGACAAAATGATATCTATCATAGAACATTTTCCACTTGTAAAAACATTTCATAGTCTACGCAGTTTTCAGTAAAATCAAAAGGCGTCGCGCAAGTATGTAGTATTTATGCTTATACGCATAGCATTTTTTTTAATAAAAGTCGGAACAAACAATTTTAGATATCATTTAAAGGACACAAAATAGTACTTTGGTTCTAAAACATAAATTTACATTGGTAAATATTTCATAATTGTAATAAAAAGTGAATATTACCACGTTTTAGTGAAACTTATGGGAATAAAGTCTGTTAATGGGTTGGACAATTGAAATTGTGTCAGTTAAGAGTAATTTAGCCACAGTTATTTTGCTACCTTTATATTTTCCTATAGAAAAAGTTAAGAATGAGATGTTCCTGAGTAAAAAAAAATGATAATACGGTGCAACAGTATCCTACGGAAGCGAATTAGTGCAACACATTTTTAAAAAAACAATTTCGTCCTATATTTGCGTTACAACTCAAACCTTTTGCGTTATAATGCAAACCTTTGCGATGAAACGCAGACCTTTGCGTTGTAACACAAACCTTTGCGTTGTAACGCAAACCTTTGCGTTATAACTCAAACCTTTGCGAAATAACGCAAACCTCAAATATCTTGATTTCAATTGTTCATTAAGTTTTGTAAAAAATGTCCGTCTGTCATTCATTTCGGTTGTGATTTACTAGTAAGAGCATTTTTATTTTGACTTTCTTTGCATTTTATTGAAGGGTGTGTCACTTCAATATATTGTGATATGGATTGGCCGCTGGAATACGCATGAATTTATTATTAACGTTTTCAATCAGCCTCAAGTTTTGTGTCTGTTCAAAGTAGCACGTTCTCAAATCCGACTGAAAGTGTCTTTCTAATACAACACAGGGTACATATAACGTGTTGTCATTCTCATATGCACATGATATTTGTCACTGAACGTTTAACCCTAATTCGTAAGCATCGTCCAATTGGTTCTTTATTTCTATTACTTAATCATATGTTGTTTACAAATCATTCTCAAGTAGTAAATGGAAATGAGCAATGCAGCTACATTTGGTCATCTTGAGTTTTAATTCATTTTATTCCGTTTAGTTCCTTTCTTCATAAGTGTAGAAGAGAACGGCAGTTGTCCGCATGTAAACTTCTAGCATCTGTCACCAATTAGAGTACATCGAAATCTGTTACTGTTTCAACACCCAGGGATGTTTCTTAAACAATTAATATTTTTTCTCTTTTTTTTAGCAATGCATCACTCTCTACTGTCCTTATCTATTAATCTATATTCTGCAACTCCATCCAGATTATCGTGTATACCATGAGGGTTCAAGGGGGGGGATTATTTCTGCATTCTTTAGATTGTTATGTCACGTTTCCTCCGTGACTTTTTTTTCCTTTTACCTTTTATTTATCTTACTCATTATTCTTTCTCTATTCTTTATATTTTAGCATCCCAATAAAATTGAGAATGGAAATGGGGAATGTGTCAAAGAGACAACAACCCGACCAAATAAAAAACAACAGCAGAGGGTCACCAACAGGTCTTCAATGTAGCGAGAAATTCCCGCACCCGGAGGCGTCCTTCAGCTGGCCCCTAAACAAATATATACTAGTCCAGTGATAATGAACGCCATACTAATTTCCGAATTGTACACAAGAAACTAAAATTAAAATAATACAAGACTAACAAAGGCCAGAGGCTCCTGACTTGGGACAGGTGCAAAAATGCGGCGGGGTTAAACATGTTTGTGAGATCTCAACCCTCCCCCTATACCTCTAACCAATGTAGTAAAGTAAACGCATAACAATACGCACATTAAAATTCAGTTCAAGAGAAATCCGAGTCTGATGTCAGAAGATGTAACCAAAGAAAATAAACAAAATGACAATAATACATAAATAACAACAGACTACTAGCAGTTAACTGACATGCCAGCTCCAGACTTCAATTAAACTGACTGAAAGATTATGATTTCATCATATGAACATCAGGCACAATCCTTCCCGTTAGGGTTTAGTATCATACCATCATAACATATATGAGAAGAACATAACCCGTGTCATGCCAACAACTGTTTTTAGAATAAATGTGTTTAGTTCCGATGCAAAGACCTTATCAGTGACTCAATATTAACGCCAAAATATGCAATCTTTAATGACTTGACAACAGTATCGTAATTATATCCCTTCTTAATAAGTCTATTCAAAGGTTTTGTAAGTTTCTGAGGTGAATACTGACACCTTTGTGCTTTATAAAGAATATTACCATAAAAAATTGGATGTGAAATACCTGAACGTATTAGAAGTCTGCATGTTGAGCTATATTTACGAAAGATGTCTTTATACCGATGATAAAATTTAGTAAATGTTTTGACTAGTTTGTGATATCGAAAACCCTGGTGTAATAATTTTTCAGTAATACATAAATTTCTCTCGTTAAAATCTAAAACATTGTTACATACACTAGCGAATCGTACAAGTTGAGATATATAAACACCGTAAGATGGTGACAAGGAAACGTCACCATCTAAAAACGGATAATTAACGAAAGGAAATGAAAAATCATCCCTTTTATCATAAATTTTAGTATTCAGCTTTCCATTAGTGATATAGATATCAAGATCGAGAAAAGGGCAGTGGTCATTGTTAGTATTAGCTTTATTTAAAGTAAGTTCAACAGGATAAATTTCATTAATATACATACTGAAGTCGTCTTTATTGAGAGCCAAAATATCATCCAAATATCTAAAAGTATTATTAAATTTGTTTATCAGATGTTGTTTCGATGGGTCTTTGCTTATTTTTGTCATAAATTGTAACTCATAACAATACAAAAACAGGTCCGCAATAAGTGGTGCACAGTTAGTCCCCATTGGAATTCCGATAATCTGACGATATACGGAATCCCCAAAGCGAACAAAAATGTTATCTAGTAAAAATTCAAGGGCATATATAGTATCAAAGCATGTCCAATTAACATAGTTTTTTTGTTTATTGCTCCTAAAAAAGGACCTAAAAGAGTTTGAACATATATATTCACATTCTGATTTTTTGAATGCCCATTTAATTAGGTGTGTGAATTTTTTCTTAATGAGAATGTGAGGCAATGTGGTATACAGGGTAGAAAAATCAAAACTTTGAACAGATTCAAAATCACCAATATAAGCATGCAATTTATCAAGTACTTCCAACGAGTTCTTGACACTCCAAAAGTAATTTATTCCACTATTTTCGAAGGCCTTATTTGAACAATTTATTATCAGGTTTTTAATTGTACCAAGTGTGCTGGTAAGAAGAATAGACAATTTAGTAGTTGAACAATGGCTTGAAGACGAAATAAATCTATATTTGTAAGGGGTTTTGTGTAGTTTCGGAAGCCAATACATAGTTGGGACTTTCATTGTATTTGGCTCTGCTTGTAAAGCGGTGGCTAAAAGTTTATGTTTGTTACAGATTTCGTTTTCTATATATTTTACTTACTGATGTTTAGTTACATTACGATGTTTATCTCTGATCTATATACTGGTTACCAATGTAGATGACAAATCGGTGTCATTCATGACAATTAAACAGAATCCACATGACATATGCGACCATTCTTGGATGAAATTAACATTTAACTTTAATATTACACTTTTTGAAACCGTTTTTATCAATTTTCAATTTCCATTGTTTAAATTGTTCATTGTTCATGTGTTGTTTCCGTATATTTTATGTTTCATTGCTCATGATGTGTTGTTTTCGTATATTTTAGCCGCTCGTCTTGAGCCTACCCATTTGATTCAATAACACCCCATATAGCAATAAAATTATACTTTTATTGCCATTCATAACTCTTAACAGACCAATTAACAGACTGGGTATTATACATCCGACCCATTAACAGACCAGGTTTTAAATAAAGATTGATTTATGTCACCAAAATACAGATTTTCGTGAAGATTTTTCACACAATGATTTCTTTATGATTAACAAACATAATGCCTGTCTTTTCTCGATGTTCAAAATATTACATGCACGTTAATTCAACCAACGTGTCATTTTGTGTACAGTTTGTGTGTGTAAAATGTGTATAAATTTATTGATGAGTAACCCGCCTTTTCATTTTATAGATCGTACATTGAATCTAGAAAAATAATAATTACACCACTGGATTCAGTACATTGAATTGTTTTGTTAGACATGAATATTTTTTATGATAAAAATATATTTAAAATTAGCCAACCCGATTAACAGACCAACCGCCGATATAGCCGCATACTCAATATAGATTAACCGACCAACCTCTCGGTTAGCCGAGTGTCGGCCGTGACAATGGAATTAATGTGTTCATATACCTAGTTTGCTTCATTTTGTAACATTCCCTGTGGGGAATCCGGATTCTTTGTTTTTTACAGCTTCCTTTGAATAAACCAATCAGATAGTAATGGCAGTTTAATCACACATAGAATGAAATTCAAAACAGTGTGGCTGTGACCATTGATTGACACATAAAATTCATCCATTGACTGGGACAATTTACGTGAACGTTTGTCTGTAACGACCACTGTTCACGACGTACCTACGATAGACATTTAAACTGTGGGGTCACCAAAGGTTTCTTAACGCCTTTAATTATATAATAATTCGAAAAAGTAATCAGGAATAACCTTTATGTTTTGATTTATATAATTGATATAAATCAAAACATCGTGTTATTTCTGATTATTTTTTCGAATTACTTTATTAAGGTGTTGAGAACCTTTGGTGACCCCATAGTTTAAGTGTCTTTAAAAAGTACATAGTGAGCATTGGTCGTTACATACAAACGTTTACCTAAATTGTCCCAGTCAATGGATGAATTTAATGTGTCAATCAATGGCCACAGCCACACTGTTTTGAATTTCATTCTAAATACCTTTTGTTAGAAAGAAATTAAGAATTTAATGCTATTTTTATAGTTTTATTGGGATGCATGTGCGCATGATCAACGCTCCAACCATGAAATTAATAATTATATCAAGTTTCTCCTTCAGATAGTACCTGCAGTCATATCTATTTTATACGAAAATAACATTTAACATAGCAGTACCTCACCATCGTGGTAAATCAATCAATGGTTACAAAATTAAAACAATAAATTGACAATAGTTAAATTGATTCTAATTATATTAGAGTGGCAGTGGTATTCACAGCGAAGGAAAAAAAAAAAGACTATAAATATCGACAGTTAACACATTATTAATGTTCATGAACAAACACAAAAATAACGCAAACAAAAATTAGGTTGCATATTAAAAGAAACACAAGTTATAATGAACCAAACATGTAATGTAGTTATTTTTAAAACTAGTTGTGAAACTGTTTATAATGAAAACATATTCGCAATCTGATATCTACAAGTACCATTTGAACAGAATACATTATTTCATTCATGTGAAAATATTGTGAGGAGGTTTAGTAAGAATTATTTTTTCAGAAAACTTTATTGAAAGCTGGGTTTTTTTTTTAGAATACCACGACATTAGAAATGATTACTGTTTATTTTCGACATAGAGTTACATATGGAGACATTTCATCTTTCTACGCTCCTCATTGTTTCAAACTTTTCTATCAAATAGAGTTAACATAAAAAGATGATCTGTATGTAAAATAAGTGCAGGTCTTAATTATGTCTGCTGACATTATGTGAGATCATATGTCTGGGCTTATCAGAAAATATCAATTCTGCTTTTAAAATTGACTTTTAACATCCTAATCACAAGCACAGGGGATAAAGATGTCTTGCTTTGTGCAATACACTGCTGTTGCACAATACTTGGTAAATCTGTTTTCAGACTATATAGTTACTAAGAATTAGCAAAATAAATTGTGACCCCCAATTTTTCTTTGGAAAATTGACAATTTCTTAAATCTTGAGGTCAAACAATTTACCCCCCTAAAATTATTTTTCGGAAACCAAATGTCTTCGGACACAATACGACCCCATTTTTTTTTTTTGCGGTCGTATAAAAATGACTAGTCTATAGCACAATATCACAATGGCGGTATGTATACGTACCAATCAACGCCAAAAGATTATTACTAAAATTGACTACACGTTATATTTCCATCAACTGCAAAGGACTGCATATTTATTTATAGCAGCTCAAAAACAGGGTCCAGAGAGGGATGGCAGACATGAGATCAATTAAAACTGAGGGAAAATAGAAACGAAAAAAGTACATATAAATAAGAAGATGTGGTATGAGTGCCAATGAGACAACCCTCCATCCAAGTCACAATGTATAAACAGTTAACAATTATAGGTCAGAGTACGGTCTTCAACAAGTAGCCTTGGCTCCAACGAACAGCAAACAAAAGGGCCCCAAAATGACTAGTGTAAAACAATTCAAACAGGAAAACCAACGGTTTAATCTATATAAATAAACGAGAAACGAAAAATACCTATGAACCACACCAACGCACTACAACCACTGAACAACAGGCTCCTGATTATCTATAACATCTCAGAAAACTTCACTCAATATATTATAAAACAAATGTTTTAAAGATGATTGGTATGTAATCTTAAAATTTACCCAAACTATGTTTTAATAAAAGAACGTGTTTCTCGGACAATGTACCTCATGCATGTTAAAGAGCGGGTATTGGAAAGTTTCAACTGCGAGATTAAACACACTTGGATAGTTGTCTCATCGGCAATCGTACCTCATCTCTTACTATACATTTTGGATAAATGAAATTTTAAGACTGCAATTTTTTGTTTTTTTGTTTGTTTGAGTTTGTGTGTGTGTGTGTGTGTGTGTGTGTGTGTGTGTGTGTGTGTTAGGGGGATGGGAGATATCATGCTTATACAAAGCATGAATTGCAAATAAGTGTGATTTTGTTATACCTCTTACAATTCTGAATTTGAGAAACATTTAACAAAATTGTAACATAATAGAACTCCGGATTTCTATTTTAAATTGAATGTGAAAATATGTCAGCTGTGCAAACGTTCTAAATTTTGAAACACCTGCGATGTACATTTACCAAGGACAAGTATATGATACTAATGTCGTGATTAATTATACGCAAACATAATATCATTTTACAGCATTAACAACACAATATATTTATAGTTCTCTTTAAATGGGCAAAAATATATAAATCACCATAAACCTTAAAAATGTCAAATCATTAACTTTCTTATTATGTTACATTTGTAAGAGCATTGATAGGGTAGTTGCAATTATTATCCATTGTGAAAGGAGAGATATGCGATCTGTCGTGCAAAATGCAAGACAGTTTTAATTGAATTGTCCTCTTGTTTGAAATCATTTTATGATATACTATACTCTATAAGCTATCAAGTTGTGAAACTCCTTTCTTTCGTCCTGTTTTTTTGTGGTTTTTTTTTACATAATGATAAAATTCAAAATGGAAATGGGGAATGTGTCAAAGAGACAACAACCCGACTAAAGAGCAGAAAACGGCCCAAGGCCACCAATGGGTCTTCAACACAGCGGCGAGAAAATCCTGCACCCGGAGGCGGGCTTCAGCTGGCCCCTAAACAAAAATGTTGCTAGTTCAGTGAAAATGGACGTCACACTAAACTCCGAAACATATAAATAAAATTAAATTAAAAAAACCATACAAGACTAACAAAGACCAGAGGCGGGGTTAAACATGTTTTGTGAGATCTCAACCAAACCCTTCCCCTATACCTCTAGCCAATGTAGAATAAACAAACACACAGCAATACGCAGATATAAAACTCATTTTCAAAGAAGACCGAGTCCGATGTCAGAATAGGTAACAGAAGAAACTAAGCAAAATGACAATGATACATAAATTAACAAAGGACTACTAGCAGTTACTGACATGCCAGCTCGAGACCTCAATTAAACTGATTGAAAGATTATGTCTTCATCATATGAAAATCAAGCACAATCCCTCCCGTTAGAGGTTGGTATCATACCATCATAAAATATATGAGAAGAACATAACACGTATCATGCCAACAACTGGTTTTAGAATAAATGTGTTTATTTCCGATGTAAAGACCTTATGAGTGAATCAATATCAATTCCAAACAAGAATGTGTCCTCAGTACACGAATGCCCCACTCGCACTATCATTTTCTATGTTCAGTGGACCGTGAAATTGGGGTAAAATCTCTAATTTGGCATTAAAATTAGAAAGATCATATCATAGGGAACATGTGTACCAAGTTTGAAGTCGATTGGACTTCAACTTCATAAAAAACTACCTCGACCAAAAACTTTAACCTGAAACGGGACAGACGGACGAACGAACGAACGGACGCACAGACCAGAAAACATAATGCCCCTCTACTATCGTAGGTGGGGCATAAAAATGCAATCTTTAATGACCTGACAACAGCATCGTAACTATATCCCTTCTGAATAGGTCTGTTTAAAGGTTTGGTTAGCTTTTGAGGTGAATGACGACATTGTTGTGCTTTGTATATAATAATACCATAAAAGATTGGATGTTAAGTACCTGAACGTATAAGATGTCTGCATGTTGATTTATATTTACATATGATGTCCTTGTTACTATACTATATATAAAAATATTAATTTTCGCGAACCATTTAGGTCTCGGAAATTCCAAAATATGGCATCAGTAAGGAGAGCTGTACAAATAATGTGAATACACAGAACCCCCATTCAAATCATCTTTAGCTAAAAGTATTCATCTTTTTCTATTTTATGTGTACTAACAATATTCCATTTTTCTATAATTTCGATTAAAATGTGCCAAAATCTGAATAAAAATAGGTCGAGTGCCCAAAATTAACATTCACTGATTGGTTGAAGTACTGTGGCGTATATGTAAAGCATAGCAAGCCTCGATGTAAAGCACACGCTTCACAGGAATAAGGAGAGTTTTACAAATAATGTGAATACATAGACCCTCAATCCAATTTATGTATTGCTGAAAATAATCAAGTGTTCATCATTTTCTGTTTTGATTCTGCTAACAACATTCTATTTTTTCTATAATTCCGATTTAGTATGTGAAACCCCACAATAAAAATAGATGGCCTCAATGGTAAAAGCAACGCTAAAAAAATCCGTTAATATGTTAACATCTTGAACTTCGACCCTGGGTTCAAAGGGGTTAATAAACCGATTCACAAATAGAGATCTCCTTGCGCTCAAATGTAATCCTTAGTGAAGTATACAGGCAACTTAATTCGTTTACAGAAATATATACACACTTTATCAGTAATATATTGTCATGCTTTTGCATATTCACGTTTTTTTTAATGCTGAACTTTAGTCAAATTTAATTCTATGCAAATTTTATTACGTAAAGTAATAGGAGTAAGAATATATTTAGCGCCAATTTAACCAGCTTCATCGCCATCATCAAAATCATTTATCGTTATTATTGTGCAATTTCACTTACATAGGGTTTATTAATATAGAGTAATTTTGGTAATAAAATTGAGAATGGAAATGGAGTATGGTTTATTAATTATAAGGTTCTCGAGATGTGCTTCTCTAGACATTTGTGACGGTCAGTTTAATCCCATTTATCTCAATATTATCCCCGATGACAGAAATCTCAACCCGACCTATCAGCCTATTCGTGCCAAAAGTGAAAATCTAATCTATTTGATGAACTAATTTCTTCTTAAACTGTAAATGTATGCATTATGTCTGTATAATTTGATAACCAATCACATTCACGTTGTATGTTTGCATGATAATGGGTTCTGTATGAGTGAACTGTAGTGTATTGCATGGGTCTCATTGGGGTCTAAGCGTGACACGTGAAAGTCAATTATTGTGTCGTAAAAACGGGAAATGAGGTCTTGCGGGACCCGGAAATGACAAAAAATGAGAATTGCTTACGTATATAGTGTAAGCGGTATACGGGAATCTGACAAAACAGTAAGCGGGATCCGGGATCGGAATCCCCCAATGAGACCCCCTATTGCAAGATCGATGCAAATTGTGACGTCAGAGCGCCTTCACGTGACATTATTATTTGTAAACAAACCGGCTCCTCGTGTAACACGTGTCTGAATTATACATTCAAAGTGCAATCAATCTTTCAATCACTATTTTATGTTATTTTTGTGTCTGTTTTAAGGTTTACATCAGCTTATCAGAAGTCGAAGTATAGTGTTATTGTTCCTGTTATGAGTTGTGATTTTTTTATATAGAATTAGAAGGCAAGTCTAAATAAGTCTTTATTTAAGAAGGGGATCGGAGGGGTCCTGATCCTGAAATCCCGGGCTTTAAAACATGCAATCCGAAGTCCCGAATTTAAAAATATCAAATCCCGACATCCCGAGTTTAAAAAATATTAAATCCTGAAATTCAAAAAAAGACATCCTGGATCCCGAAAGGTCAATAGTACATGGGTTTAAGGTCAGGTTTGTTCGCACGAAATCTGTAGTCTAAAAAAGCCATGCAGTGATAGAACAATAAACAGATAAGCAACTGTCTAGGGCCAAGAAAGGGAGGGGAAAAGGCCAGTATTAGGTAACTATTACACAGGACAATAAACAGATGCATAGACCTAGTCCAAATTATTATGATGTCTGGCAAGGCGTCCCAGAAAAAATTAAAATAGCCTTGCCAGACGTCATAATTATTCGGAATAGCATAGACCTACCAAGGGAGTGGGAAAAATTTAGTTGATTATATAGGAAATCATCGAAGCATAATGGGAGTGGGCAACCCCTCTGGTCAGTCAGAGGCCCCACCCCTTTATGAAAAGTTCTGGATCTGCCACTGAGATTTGCAGGTTTTCTTTGTAAAGATACCTTAAAATATCACCAACTCTGACTGAGTACACAATTTTATACATTTTAGCTGATCATTAGCTGGGCTCACTCGCTAAAAATTTTCATTACGGTTCACTGGCAAATATTTTATGATATTCATGTGTAGATAAGCTGATAATCTATACATGTGTGTGAGGAGTAGTTATCAAGCTTGCTTTCGTCTGTAAAAAATGTCATAGGCCAAGTTAGGGAGGTGAAAAAGCCAGTAACAGAACGATAAACAGATAATCAGGTTTTCTTCGTATAGATCCTTTAAAATATCACCCACTGAGGACCCAATTTGATTCACATTAGCTCATTAGCTGCACTCACTCGCCATTAAGTTTGTGGCTCACTGGCTAAATATATGTAGAAAAGCTGATAACGTGTAAACACATGAGGGTGGTAAAGCTCTTTACTGTCAGGCGTCAAACAGTCATTCTCGGCTTCCGTTAGCTTCAAATTGGTTAAAATTTAACTGCGATTAGTCGAAATATCCTTAAGGTGATTTTTTCAGATGTCTCAAATAATTATCATTACTGTTATTTTTGGAAAACAAATTGAGTCATTCTTCAAATTCAGCTGATTTTTTTATCTTCTGAAAAAGTGTACATTTTATGGCATGTCTAAAAATTACCTTTAACTTCATTTGGCAAGAATACGTCAATAAGGTACCCCCATTAGTTCCCTCGTACATGTACATGTATATGGTCAGATCATATGTATTCGTATGTCATGTGAATTTGTACTTTGAATGCTTTTTCAAATGAAATTGGTACGCCAGAATGCATTCTTAATAGCACAATAACCGATGGGAAGAGGATACATGTCAACCAAAATTTTGCAGCCACGTCAAAATGTGTGAGGACACCCTATCAAGCTTGAGTTCATGTTGTGTTAAAACTGTTTTAGGAAGCGCTGAAAAATACCAACAATAGAACAATAAATAGATAATAGATATTGTAAAATATCAATGCGTTGAAAAGCCAATGATTTACATACATGTACATGTATATACATAAATATGTCAACCATAAAATACAACTGATTTAATTTACACCACAACTGTTGGAAAAAACCTTTATGTCTATATAACTTATCTCATTCTAGTCCATTCATCTGAAATAATCGGTGTAAATTTCATGAATTCTTTAATAACAGGTATAATCATGGACTGTTCTTTATAGCAATATCTGTTAGCCATTTAAGGGTCTTTTGCATTTAAAGTTCAGTTTTAGTGGGTTTATTTTGCGAAAAAGAACTTAGTTTAAATATAAAGGACGTCAGTATATATCCCCAAAAATGGTATATCACATTCTACACATGAGATTTTAGTAGGAAAGACTCAGCCATTGGAGTATTTAACCATTGTGACTTTTTAATTTGATCTTCTCCACTAATCGAACGTGGTTTAAGTAGTATATTTAATGTAGGTTTGTCCACATATTGGAATATATTAATAAATGTATAGAAATAATGTTGAGTCTGTTCCTAGATGCCTTGAAAATAAATGGAATCATCTTTCAGAATAGTTTTATTCTACATGTATGGTAATGTATCCCCCCCCCCTTTATAAGTTGAAAAGGTTACATTGATTTTCCCGCTTATTTCAAAACCGAAGCTTGAATGTAGTGTCCATACTTGCCCCAACTGTTCAGGGTTCGACCTCTATAGTCGTATAAATCTGCGCCCTGCGGCACATCTGGTTGTAACATGTACAACAATCAAACATCAACCCACACCAAACTGAATGTAATTGAAAGACATCTAGAGGTCAATATACAGTCTCGAACAGAAGACAAAAAAAAGAAGAATTTATATTATTACATGTACATGCATTTGAAATATTTAAGATATATTGTTTCACATTTTTAGGCAGTTAAGCTGCCTTATGCGAGCACCCTAGATTTGTGTTCTACCCAATAAATGCTGAAATATGTGCCATTGTTATAATCTAGCTGGATGTTATGTTATTTATAACTAATTGGACAGTTTTTTCATACTTTTAATTCTTGATTACAAAAAATATGATCAGAAAAAACTTAAATGATCGTCGATTTATCCAAAAGTTTTGAAGTTGCACATAGGAAGTAGGGCACATTAGGAATCTTTATGTAGTTTATTATCCCCTGAGATTTTGGCTAAGCTGTCAAAGAACAAATGTATGAAATGTTTAATCGCCGAAAATCTCTAAAGACAAGTAGTTTAGATTTCCCAAATGGCAAAAGTCGTAGGAATATTGTTTGTCGTCAATACGTAGTCAACTACGTCAGTAGTCTTAAAATAAGTTCCACTGTTCATGCTGTTGGCGGCAATTTGGAATTATAAGACGAAATTTTTGTATCTTTTCAATTTGGAGGCAGGGGTTCAAATTAGCGGTTGTCCGAGGTCTGCGACCTTCCACTTTTGCAGTCGGACTTTCGACTTGGTTACTAGCTACGCTCGATCGACATGCTCGACTTGAGAGGAAATAAAAAATAACTTTGCAAACCTTTTTACCAAAAGTCTCCTAATAAACGATCTCAAAACTTTTTTTAGCATTATTATTCATGACAGCGATGTTCATTTTGTTCAACCGCTAGCTTTATACAGAAAATCGCCGACAAATAATGTGTTAATTCGAGTATTATCGTATCTGACAAAAACAACATTGAAAACAAAATGGCTGACATGAGAAGAAAATTACAATATCGGATCCGATTCCGGAAGCGGACATGGGTAATTCCGGGTTTTGGCGATCTTTGAACTTTTAAAAAATCAGACAGATGACAAAATACATCTTTGCATGGTAAATAAATATAAACACTAGAATTGAAAACCAAAAGATATATGTAAAAGAATGAAAAAAAAACAGAAACTATTATGTACTGAAACTCAAAATTACTTTTTGACGAATTTTAATGTCAAAATCCAACACAATGTGAGTCTTTGTGACAGCTGAAAACAGTATATCTAACAATATATATGGTCCTGGTGACAGTATAAATTTTCTTTATCAGTAATAAATGTTGGCAAAGCAAGTAAGATGCTTTTAAAGTGTAAACACATTACTGCAATTTCAATGGGTATTGTTTTTTCTCAATTTTGATGGGTCAGTTAAAATAGCTGGAAGTTTCTTATTTTACACATATAGTGCAACTAGATTATAGGATATCTGAATGTAAGCAAATCATATGATATGTATGTGGAGTCCTTTGGGGCACTCTACCCCCTCCTGTTTGATAACTTTGAAACGGATGAGATCCCATCATGTATTGGACAATATAACAAATCAAATGAAATATAGGTGAAGTCCCTAGGGTCACCTACCACCTCCTGCTTTAGAACTTGGAAACATTCGAGATCCCCACCCCTCAACCATATTTATTCATGTATGGGACAATATAACCAATCAAATGAAATACAAGGGGAGTCCCTGGGGTCACCCCACCCCTCCTGTTTGGGAACTTTGAAACAGTCGAGATCCCCACCTCTAAACCATATATATTCATGTATGGGACAATATAAAAAATCATATGAAATATAGGTGGAGTTTGTGGGGCCACTCTGCCCCTTCCTGTTTGAGAATTTGAAAATGGTTGAGATCCCCACCCATAAACCATATATATTCATGTATTGGACAATATAACAAATCAAATGAATTATAGGGGGAGTCCCTAGGGTCACTGCAACCTCCTGTTTGAGAACTTGGAAACAGTCGAGATCCTCACCCCTTAACCATATATACTCATGTATGGGACTAAAAAACAAATCAAATAAAATATAGGGGGAGTCCCTGCGGTCACCCCACTCCTCCTGTTGTTTGAGAACTTGGAAACAGTCGAGATCCCCACCTTTAAATTAAACCATATATTTTCATGTATGGGACAAAAGAACTAATCAAATGAAATATAGGGAGAGTCCTAAGGGTCACACTACCCTATCCTGTTTGATAACTTGGAAACAGATGAGATCTCAACCCCTCAACCATATATATTCATGTATTGGACAATATAACAAATCAAATGAAATATAGGGGAAGTCACTGGGGTCCCTACCCCTTCCTGTTTGAAAACTTGATAACGGTCGAGATCTAGACCCCTAAACCATATATATTCATGTATGGGACAATATAAAAAATCAAATGAAAAATAGGGGTAGTCCCTAGGGTCACCCCACAACCTCTTGTGTGTGTTTTAAGAACCTGTAAAAGATTCAGATACCAACTCCTAAACCATATTCATTCCTGTTTGTCATTTCAAAAAGATTGAATGACATACAAGATCAATCTCATAGGCGTCACATATGCATATCACTTTGCTAGACCTAACACCTGTCATTTTATTCCAAACTTCGACATCATGGACTTGGGGTGAAGGTGGGAGTCATTTACATTTACTATGGACAGGTCAGTCAGACCTCACTATTGATCCCTGTAGTAGTAAACATTTGTCTGATTTGTGTCTTATAACTTTTGTACTGTAGAACACAAACTCAGTTTTCTTTCCAGGGAAGCAGGTCCATTCATACTTTTACAAGCTCGTACTAAAGTCAACTTGAACTAAAAAACAGTCAACTAATACGAACAATTACGATCAACTAGAAGAACTGCAATCATTGCGAATTTGTACCACTGCTGACTCAAGACTCATGACCATGAAAAAAAATATACTTGATATATACGTTGCTATTGAAAACCTTGATAAAATATGAATTATTTGCCTTAATGATTTAATTTAATTCATTAAATGAACATAAATGTACAATTATATATGAATGTTTAATGTTTGTTCTTTTAAATCTATAAAAAAAGTTGAAGCAACATTAATATTGCCACAGTTTTCATAATTATGTTTGCCTTGGTTTTTGGTTAACTGCCTACGGTGCTTACAGCGCTTTGATTTAGTTTTAGGTTCCACCTAGCTACCGTTTTAGAAAACTGGGATTTCAATGCCAGTCTATTAGAGTGATCGATGTTTGATTTTCATTGGTTGCAGATATGGAATCTTATTTTATCATGAAGTCAGATTTGAAAATGACTTGGGGAATGAAGATGTAGTAAAGACCGAATGTCAGTTTTAGTCTTATATATGTACTTTAAAATTTAAGTCTTACATGTATATAATTATGTGTACATACAATGTATAGCACTGATTCAGTGGCAATGGTAAATAGACACTGACAAGTCTTAGATAACATTTTATAGTTTTGAATGTTTCTTTATCAGTTGACTAAAAATTAGGAGGAGATGCATTGTTCTTATTTCCAACAGAGGGGCACTCAACCTATATCAATATGTGCATGAAGCAAATTGATAGTTGCTAGATACGGAATGATTATACCACAATAAAGTTTTAACCTGTGCATATATACTTAAAGTACGATAAAAAAAAATCATGTCTTTTTCAGGACTTCTGAATCCATGAAACCATGTAGTATGGAACGTTATTGGGATATGGTTTTGGTCGATGGATGTACATGTTCATGAAGGAACTGTAGTACAAAGTATATTACTGGGTTTAGCTCTTTGTCTAAGTGTATTATTAAAGTACTTTGCTTTGAGCTCAGTTCATTGTTATGCAATTCATTCTTTGTGAAATAAAGATTTGACAGACAACTCTCATGTACAAGTATTTGTCAAAGTAGTATCACCTCTATGTGCAATGTAAGTATGAGGGAGATAAAAGCATTCTATTTCGATTTGAACCAAACATAATATGTCCATTGACCAAATTTAAAAAAACAAATTATACCGGACAATGCTACTCCCGCTACTAGCAAATATTATATGATGCTAGATTGTTTTAATACGTCTGTTCTGCCTACTGATGACTCGGTCCTGAGTGTAAAGAATCCTTCAATTATGTTAAAAAAAATTATAAGGCCTATCCAGCCTAATTGATTTCTCAAACTTTATTTCATCATACATGTTCAACATTTTTCATTTATTTGTTTATTTCTTAATTTGTGTGAATTAATATAACATGCGCGTATGTACATTGTTACAGTAAATGTTAATTACTACACTTTCATACCACAACAAATACTCTATTGGTACATGTATCGCTTATATTTGTATCCATATAACAAATAAAAAGGAAAAGGAATAATTTTGCAATACCTTTTGAATACTATAACTTTTTAGATATTTAGACATATTAAGACTAATTAAGTAGATTTTGATAATATTCACTTGACATGCTTGAAATTCTATCAGATTACTTTTGGACCAGTTATGAGTCTTTGAAGCATGCTCACAAAGGTTCTTTTGGTGAAATCATTTTCATATTGGTCAAAAATTTTCTTTGCTTCGACCAGCTTTGGAGGAGATATAATCAAAGAATTGATGAAAATCAGCTCATCTAGCCCCAAGCATCATGTCAGGCATTGTCATTACTAAAAACCAATAAATGTTTTCTAATCTGAGGAACAATTCGACATTTTAACAAAAATGTTTACTAATGATACTGACGATCCACCACAAAGTAATATAAATAGAACCATACAAATAGTAAGCAAATACATATAAAAATGATGTGGTATGATTGCCAATGAGACAATTCTCCACAAGAGACCAACTCAACACAGAAATTAACAACTACAGGTCACCGTACGGCCATCAACAATAAGCAAAGCCAATACCGCATAATCAGCTATAAAATGCCCCGAAATGACAATGTAAAACATTTCAAACGAGAAAACTAATGGCCTTATTTATGTTAAAAAAATAAGCGAAAAACGAATATGTAACACATAAACAAACGACAACCACTTAATTACAGGCTCCTTATATCATGTTCTCAAATCTAGATATCATCTCTCATTTAGAAAAAAAACACATGCAAAAATCAACCTATTTCATATGTGTTGCTCTCCTAGCTACAAAATGTATCCCAAATCAAAGACGTAGAACATATTCTATTATAATCATTTGGTTACTAATGCAATTATTGTCTCCTCCATGCCCGTCTTGAACATAAAAAAATATTAAATAAAATAACACTCCTAATGCTCAGATTGGTTGTCATAGTGCAACACAGTTAATAACACCATATAGGAAAAGCATAGAACTCCTTTTGTCATAAGACACTGTCAAACATCCAAACATACTATCCACACTCATCTGTGTCCACACTTGTATCTATGATAAAATTTAGTAAATGTTTTGACTAGTTTGTGATATCGAAAACCCTGGTGTAATATTTTTTTTTATGAATACAGAGATTTCTTTCGTTAAAATCAAATACGTTGTTACATACACGAGCAAATCGAACAAGTTGAGATATATCTATATGTGATAAAATCTTACTGGTAAATTGCTTAACTCGCAAACAAGTAATTTGACACAAGACAAAAAAAAAAAACAAACAAAGGCGGAAGATACCTGTTGTAGATAATTAGTATAAACCCTTAACATTTCATATACCGATTAAGGAGACAAATATTCAGGGAACAATAATTGACTGATGGAATCGCATTAACTCAAAAAAGAACGAGGCTTTCTGTGTCGACACGGTAAGCGTCTCCTGCTATGTACGTATCACCGGCCAGGCGAATCAATAGTCGATCAAAATGGCACAATCGGACATAGGGCACCATCGGTAACAATTACAGACCACACGACTTTTCTTGTACAATATGTGTCTGAAGATATGAGACCGCAACAAAATGAGTTGAGACACCAACACATCTCATCGGTCAATCAACTGATGTTATTATACTTCATGTCAAAGTGCCAGATTTTGATTGGTTAATACAGGGGAGATCATTTACTCTATCCCATGGCAAATACTCTATTGCCCTTCACGGAGACGCTTGACTTAGTGTGTGCTTTATCAATTACGGATGGTTGGTATGTAGTATATTACTGTGAATTTAAACTTTAATAGACAGTAATAACAGAATATTCAGTATAATAAATTAAATAACACATATCTAAGAGGGTGATAGAGCAGATTGTTACCTCACGAAAAGACAATGTCAACCTTGGCTTCGCCTCAGTTTACAATGTTTTCTCGGGGTAACAACAAGCTCATTCACTCTCTCAGCTATGTGTTATTTATATAATGGTGACCGTGAAACTTATGTAGTGTGTCGATTGTAATCAATATTCCTCATTATTCTGTTCGCGCAGTTTTTGTGAAAGAAGTACAACATCATTAATGAGATAAAGTTAACGTGTTAACTAAGATATGCAAACGCAATACGATGAAACAGAGGATATTTTACTGCTGAGAAGTTGAAGTTTAAAGTTTGGTTTGCAATTGTCTTCAGCTTCGTTAATGACTTGGTTTAACGTCGTTAATGATTTGGTATTTATCTTCGTTAATTATTAGGTAGTTATCGTTGTTTGGTATTTATTGTCGTTAATGATTTGGTATTTATCGTCGTTAATGATTTTGGTATTGATCATCGTTAATGATTAGGGGTTTATCGCCGTTTGGTATGTATCGTTGTTAATGATTAGGTATTTATCGTCGTTAATGATTTTGGTATTGATCATCGTTAATGATTAGGTGTTTACCGTCGTTTGGTATGTATCGTCGTAAATGATTAGGTATTTATCGTCGTTAATAATTAGGTATCTATCGTTGTTAATGATTTGGTATTTATCGTCGTTAATGATTAGGTATTTTCGTCGTTAATGATTTGGTATTTATCGTCGCTAATGATTTGGTATTTATCGTCGTTATTTTTTTGGGGTCTTCCAACTGATTTAATTTAGGCGCTACTTTGGAGTTCTCTGTAGACGAAATGCACGTCTGGAGTATTAGATATGAGCATGGTTTCTTTGATGAGTTCTTATAACATATAGAAGATATCGAACCAAAAAATGAGCATCAGAAAGGCAATATTAATGAAATGATAGAAAAGATGAGACAGATGGTTTTTCCTCTTTTTGTGTAACTTGAAAGATACAAGCATACATTTTGTAACATGTTGAAAATTACAAATATTACCGATAATGTGCAAACAAAGATTTCAATAACTATTTAACTGTATTTTTTTTTTGTGTGAGATTTGTCTGTAATTGATTAAAAGTGTCGTTAAATTAACGAACATGAAATTTGGATGAGTCATATCGCTTTGTAAAAGTTAACATAAAATATTTCTGTTTAAAACACAAACAATGAACTTTAAAATTTAAATCTACGTTATTTGATGCGATCAGTCTTTTTCCTCGTGATCATATTAAGTGAAGTATTATCAAAACGTCTCCTAATTCGGTCATTTACAATAGTATTGCTATTTGAATAATGTGCAACCGTGTGAAGCGTCAGGCTGTAACTATATTAGTTTATAACGTAAACATTGTGTTAATGTATATGGCGCATCAATGTTTAATTCTATTTGGCCGTGTAGATTAAGTGCAGAATATTTTTGTATAAGATTACAAAAATTTACGAAAAATTGTTTAAAAATTGACTTTAATGTCCTTAAGGGTCAATAAAGTGTCATTGACCCTTTGGGTCAGGTGAGCTAAAAATGACATTCCAATTTGTGCATAAAATAAAATTCTTAAGTTGAACTAAACTAAAGGAAAAGGTTATTTTGATATGATTTCTAATTTTGTTAAAATGAAAAGTCACAAGCAAAAAAGTCACAAATACTATAGGGAAAAAGTCACTGGACAATGTCAACGGAAAAACATCACAAGATAAAAGTAGCAATATATGACAGAGTAAAGTTTTCTAAATGGAGCAGAAAAAGTCATAATTTACATGTATGAAATATATTAATCAAATAAATGTTTGAATGCACAGCAAAAAAGGTCACAATTATTTAGATGGTAGATTTTTAATGCATACATTATCTGAAAAAGTCACATTATAGCATATTTAAAGTAAAAAAATGTAAATAATTTAATGGGCACATATACATCTGTATGTTATATAAATGATGTTTATACATAGTCTGATTTTTCTTCAGATCAGTTGTTAAAATATTTAAAGAAAACCTCAAAAGTAGACGGTCAAAAATCAAGCTTTTATGAACTTTGGAACAGTGATATTACTTATACTACAAGAACTGTTCATTATACTTGGTTCAGAAAGATTTTACGTTAATGAAAGCATTCAATTTACTTGTTTACCTCCTACTTGTATTTCTGAACATTTTTATTACTTCAGAGCCCACGTCTTTAAAAAAATTAATTTACAGTACAATACAGTACATATACCATAAAATTATATTTATGTTGATTAGATAACTTTAGGTATTAGCAGGTACTGAAAATGGTAACATTCCAGTTGGTCTACTCCCATTTGATCTACTCCCAGGCCGCAAGTGGTCTAAGAGTTTCGTCTCTTTTAAAAAAAATATGGGTTTCCGTTCGGTCTACTCTTGATAAATTTTATATGTTTGAAACATTATTTTTTTTTATACGTATAGGGCTTTTGTTATAAATTGATAAGGGATATTTAAAGGTTATATTTTTTTTTTAAAGTTTATTAAAATGTACTTATCATGCTTATAGGGGGAAGGTTGAGACCTCACAAAAGTAAACACGTTTAAGCCGGCAGCATTATTGCTCCAGTCCTAAGTCAGGAACCTCTTGCCTTTGTCAGTCTTGTAATTTTTTTTTCATTTTGGTTCATATCTATGTTTCGGAGTGTAGAGTGGCGTCCATTTTCCTGAACTAGTATACATTAGTGTTTTGGGACCTGCTCAATACCGGCGTTTTGCATTTGCGCCGATCTGCATTTCATTTGCGCCGATCTTTTCTTTCCATGATTTGCGCCGATTTTTTTTTCATTTGCGCCGATTTTTTTACAGGTAAATTACAGGTGAAAAGATATAAGAAGATGCGGTATGAGTGCCAATGAGACAACTCTCTATCACAGTCATGTTATAGTTGTTTATTCTTTAGTTTTCTATGTTGTGTTATGTATACTATTGTTTGTCTGTTTGTCCTTTTCATTTTTAGCCATGGCGTTGTCAGTTTATTGTCGATTTATGAGTTTGACTGTCCCTCTGGAATCTTTCGTCCCACTTATATTTACCATTTATCAACCTCTTCCGTTAGCCAGTTGTACAAATGTTATGAATTGTCAATCATAACATGCATATAACTGTTGTCCTCTGCTCACCACGGGGAGGTGGAAGTAGGGTTTCGAGCAAGGTAAATCAATATAAAAGCTATATATATACATACTTTAAAATCAAGAAGTAAAAACATAAGATAAAAGCACTCGGTTAATGGTAAAATGAAGGATTCAAATCCATCAACACGGAATACATTCAAATTATAAATCTGTTCTTGTCGAGTGTGTAAAGGCAACACATCTAATATATTCCTATAATATGTCGATAACGAGGTCTATCTTTTCTTTGTCTGGGTTACGTACGGATGCGGGCATTCCTAGAGTTCGCATTTCAACATACGTAACGGCCTGGATTTTCTTGATAAAATCTATAAAAACATATAAGTTGGGATGCAGCTGCTCAGAAATGAGGTGGATATCGTTACATTGTGCATATATATGTACTTAGTCTGTAGGCTAAGAATGTAAGACATTTGTCATCAGAAGGCGCGTCAGACATATTGTCAAACGTGAAGCAGTCATCGATTTCATTTGGGGGAAGGAATGGTCACCCGAAAAAATGGGATAGCTATTTACCAATGTTGCTTAATTTGTCTTTATACTCTGTGCTAAGCCCATGTAAAAGTATTAACTTACCTGTAACTTACCTGTAAATCCAATTAGGAGAAAAAATTAAATCGGCGCAAATGAAAGAATGAAAATTTTCAATGTCAAAAGGCTACTCAATTTATACAAGGGGTAGTCTAAATATTCATGAATAATGGATCAAGACAGTATTAAAATGATAAAAAACAGGATCTCAGTTTCTTTTCATTACTGACACTTGCAAGTTGGTCCTACCTTTTTCATTTAAACTTAAAAGAGATCATAATGAAAGTATTCTGAATGAAAAATCTTCATTATTTTAAATAAAAGGAAATTAGTTTGCAATCCTTGTATGAACATAGATATAGGAAGATGTGGTGTGAGTGCCAATGAGACAACTCTCCATACAAATAACAATTTAAAAAGTAAACCATTATAGGTTAAAGTACGGCCTTCAACACGGAGCCCTAGCTCACACCGAACAACAAGCTATAAAGGGCCCCAAAATTACTAGTGTAAAACCATTCAAACGGGAAAACCAACGGTCTAATCTATATAAACAAAACGAGAAACGAGAAACACGTATATATTACATAAACAAACGACAACTACTGTACATCAGATTCCTGACTTAGGACAGGTGCAAACATTTGCAGCGGGATTAAACGTTTTAATGGATCCAAACCTTCTCCCTTTTTCTGAAACAATAGTATAACATCACAACAAAGAAAAACATACGATAAAATATCAATTGGCAGGCTTAACTCAATCAAAAAACGTATGATTAAACAATGAACGAATAAATTTGATCTGCGATATCTGAATACAAATGCACAGTTAATTAAATATTAGAGACAAACATTCATGACCAAAAAGCTAACAAACCAATTCAAAAACAGGACATGACTGAGAAATATTTAACCAATCAATGTTCACTTTAGAAAAAACCGGTTTTTTTATAATCTTGAAGTTTATACAAATGTTGTAAGAATAAGTGAAGATATTACAAATAATCAAAGCTGGTGTACAGACAAGATCCGTATAAATAAAAAATGACAAAAAAGCATTATAAACAGTATCAACAGGTCGAATTAACAAGAAAATACGATTTGAGAGTACTCGCAGTTACTGACAGCTAGTTAAAAGCCAAAACCAATTAATAATAAAAAATCATGCATCAGAGACTAAAATCGACTAAAACACATCACAGGGATTTAGTATTTTAACGTCATTAATAGTCAAAGAAGACATGAGTTGTGCAATGCCAAAAATAAATGTATCGACAGGTAGTAGTATAGTGAAGAGCGACTTCTATAGAAATAAAAGTTAACGTGTCTGTGTCTCTATACATCTCGCCTCAAAAGATAATGAAATTTAGTTATGTTTTAATTTGCTAATGACAATATCAATATTAGTGCCAATGTGAACTATATTCAGAGATCTTATTACAATATTGGTACGATAACCCTTACTTATAAGTTTGTTTAAAGGTTCGATGAGTTTACTAGGATCACCTAGTGATTTCCTCGCTTTAAGTACAATATTACCATAGAATTTAGGATGTGAAATACCATTTTTAATAAGCTTTCTACAGGTATAGCCAAATTTACTAATCAAATCTTTGTATCTATGAAAGAATTTAGTAAAAGTTTTAAGTAATTTATGGTATCGAAATCCCTGACACAACAATTTACCAGTGATGCATTGATTACGTTCGTTAAAATCTATGACATCAGAACACACACGGGCAAACCGAACGAGTTGCGATATATAAACACCGTATGATGGAGCCAAAGGCACATCGCCGTCTAAAAAAGGAAAATTAACAATAGGAAATGAAAAATCGTCTCTTTTGTCGTAAATTTTAGTGTGAAGTTTCCCGTTTGAAATTGAAATGTCTAAATCTAGAAAAGGACAACTGCTGCTGTTTATGTTAGATTTAGTTAAAGTAAGTTCGTTTGGGTAAATTTCTGAAGTATATTTAGAGAACTCTGGATTATTCAACGAAAAAATATCATCCAGATAACGGTAGGTATTTTTGAATGTATCAACCAAATGTAACAATGATGGGTCTTTACTGAGTTTGGTCATAAACTGAGATTCATAGCAATATAGAAATAAATCTGCTATTAAAGGGGCACAGTTGGTGCCCATAGGAATACCTACTACCTGACGATACACTTTATCGCCGAAACGTACATAAATGTTATCAAGCAGAAAGTTTAAAGCTTCAATCATATCCTCACATTTCCAGTAAGTGTATCTAGCATACTTTCCCTTTTCGTTACAGAAAAAGGCCTTAAACGAGTTACAGCAAATAAAATTACAATGAGATTTTTCGAAAGACCATTTTATCAAATACAAAAACTTTTTCTTTATAAGATTGTGTGGAAGTGTAGTGTACAGAGTAGAAAAATCATAACTGTCAACAGAATTGTAAGGACCATTGAAAGCATGTATTTTATCTAAAACCTCTAAAGAATTTTTAACACTCCAAAAATAATTAATACCATTATTTTCATAAGCTTTATTACAAAAGTTAATAACCAGTTCTTTGATAGTAGTAAGGGAGGTGGTTAGAAGCACTGATAGATTAGTAGTAGAACACTTACTGGAAGCGGAGATGAAACGGAATTTAAATGGTTTTTTGTGTAATTTCGGTAACCAGTACATGGTAGGGACTTTCAAATGTTCGGAAGATGCTTTAAGCTGTGCAGTGGCAGTGGTATGCTTGTTAACGATTTGACTCTCTGTGGTGCGCACTGACCTGAATGTAGAGGAATTGATAATTTCGTTTTGAAGAACTTTCGTGTAGTATATGCGTCACACCACCACTACATTATTTGCTGCCTTGTCTGCCGGTACGAACACAAACCGCTCTGCGAGTACCTTGATTATAACAATAAATGTTGTCTCATAGATTTCATGCAAGTTATAATAGTTCTAATGGATGGACTCAAATTATAAAAATAACACACTAAACCAATAAATAAATGGTGCTAATCATAAACTTGAAAATAAATAAGAACAAAATAGACACAGTAATATTTTCTTTTTCTATTTGAAAAAAATAATAATAACATTAAAAAAACTATGCATTTTTATATTTATATAAAAGAATTTCAGAGCAGTTTCTGGAGGCTAAGTCAACAATTAAAATGCTTTATGTTTATGCTTTAGATCACAAGTCAAAATTAAGTCACACTTCATATCAGTATGATAATGCTTTGAATAAGATTGATTAAAATGATACTCTGAAAGAGATTGTTTTGAAGGCAGCAACCAGTTGTTTTCAGGGAGGGGGGAACTATGGATTTTATTCCAGACAAGTTGAAAACAATTCTTCTCTTTCAATTTTAGCATTTCATTTAATGGCAGCTGAGGGTAAAACAAACATTTTTTTTCTCAGGGTCAAAAACAAATTATTTTTATCCAAAAATTGGAAACAAACTTTTTTTTTTTTTTTAAATCAATAGCCACCACCCCCTACCCCCACCAGAAAATCAAATGGTTGTTGGCTGCCTAAGTTCAAATTTAGGACAATACTTTTTCATTTACTTTTGCAGGATTCCTTTATCACAAAAAAAAATTATAAACAACGAATGAGTTTTATGTCAGTCATCTAAAGCAGTTAAGGTTGTGCAAAGACAATATAAGATTTCAGTTTTAGTTAAGTCATACATTTCACTGACTTTATAAAGAGAATAATTAATCCAGTCAAAATATTAACAGCTGATTTCGCCATTACTTTTTCAAACAAACATACTAAATGTGTGTACATTGACTGTGTTCAGATGCAAGGTGACATCGATGTGTAAGACCAAAAAACTACAATGTCACAAAATGTCTTTCTTTTGGAATTTAGTTCAAACGAGGTTTCCCAAGGGGTGATAGAACGTTATACTTGATGCTTTTTTTAAATTTTGAGATACGTATTATTAATTGTTTGCATAGTACATATTAGCTGCGGGACCGTAGCTCTTAGGTCCTTATGCTATTTTTTGACTATTTGCGGAGGTCCGCAAGTAGTCAAAAAATAGCATAAGGACCTAAGAGCTACGGTCCGCAAATAGTCAAAAAATAGCATAAGGACCTAAGAGCTACGGTTCCGCAGCTAAGTACATATAGTCTTTGTTAATCTGTGAAAAATAGAAGAAAATAATTTTAAACGACGATCAACGGCATTACGGGATCGTTATTACTTAAAAGACGGCCAATTTGCCGGACATGTTTGAGATTTTTTTTCCTTTTGATAATAAAATCCATGCTTAACAAATCGAAATGAATCTATTTCAGACCCTAATGGTAAGTAGGAAACTGAAAAAAAGATAAACTTCCAAATTGGCGCCAAAAAAAAAAATCCGCGAAATTAACGCAATTTCAGAATGGCGGGAATTAATATCAGTCCCATTGTTGTCTTAAGAAAGTAGCAACAACGGTCGTTTCTAAGGGCTTGCTTTCCGACTGATTTGACGCTCGATCTATTCAATTCAATTTTATGGAAAAACGAGCAGAAATGCATATGATTTTATTTGGACCTCTTGATAAATAAATGTCTATAGTTTCAGGAAAGGTATCACTCTAATTGATTGAAATTTTCTTTTGGACCAAATTTTGGAGACTTGTGTGACATTTTAACCCCCCCCCCCCCCTTCCCCGTTTGCAATATTTTATATCAAATAAATGCAGATTGTTGCCATGGTTACACCAAAAAGAGGTATCATATTTCACCTTTTTAACTATTGAAAATGAAATCTTTGGAAGATGCTCTTTCCAGAAATATACACATACCTAATACAAATAGAAGGAAAAGAGAGTGGTTAAAAATTATGAATGTCAATTTTTAAGGTTTTTTCCTAACTGTGTATTGCTACCTATACCTCTAGCCAATGTAGTAAAACACAGTTTACAAAAAGTCAGAGTCCGATGTTAGAATAGGTAACAAAAGAACCTAAATTTTACTTAAATCAATTCATATATTCTACAAGGAAACTTGGTTTTGCCGAAGAATATCTTGATTAAGAAGTTTTATGATTACCTGTACATTACTACATACTCTCAAACTAACCAATTTATATAAAAGGTATGTATCTATGTAGATGTAAAAAGATACCAGAATTAAAATGATGTACGCCAGACGCGAGTTAAGTCTACAAAAAAAGCATCAGTAACGCTGTAATCATATCAAAAAAGATAAAAATCATAACAGATCTTGATACTTAACCTTTTCGCTGCCAAAATTTTTCAAAATCCAAAATAACGTTACACCTATGACGTTGCTAAATTTTACTACAACGTCGACGAATGCCATTGAAAACCTTGTACAAATGCAGTGTAAACGCTACGCTGCACACATCTGTCATCCTCAATAAATCAAGTTCAAAATATACTGAATTGATGCAAATCTTGTTGGCATATACTAATGTACAAACTACTTAATTCTTAATATTCAAAAGTAAATAAGAATTTTATAATTATAGGCTACAATATCCTGAATATGTGTGAAATGTAACGATTACGAATATTTATAGTGAAAGAGATGTGCATTTATCCTTGATGCCTTCTGAGAATCCGTCTACAGAATTTTGTTTAAAACCTATGGGTTGTTGCTATTAAACATTTCCGTTAAAATTATGTGAAAATATAAGGGGGTCACCGGATTCCTTTTTTTTTTCAGTTGAAAATAATCAGTCTCACTTTCGTAGCGTGGAAAGGGTAAAAAAAATTAATAATTTTAACGTCGTAAAATTCTATCACTCATACATAAATGATGAAGACAGCAAATATGAATCCGGTGACCACCTAATATATTCCTATCGTTAAAATGAAAATGTTTACAGCAACAGAATGTTATTTTTGAATAGACTTCTGTGGACAGATTTTCGGAAAATTTCAATTTAAAGTGGGAAAAGCATATTCTCTGACGCGTTTTCCTTCAGTAATCCTTTGCACGTAATCGACATAAACTTGGAAGTATAAAAACTTCTTATTTATGTATTTTTTTTTAACATTCTGACGATTCCAACGAATTATATAAATGCGTACTAATTTTCAACAAAATCTGAAATATCTTGCTTGAAAGTGAGTTCGACTCCGAACCTAATTTACTTGGATAGTCAGGTCAGTTTTCTTTTCTTGCCGAGTCTGTGTTTTTTTTCTCATGGAACTGTTGCTTCATGTTCTTATAAAAACTGTGCATCACAAAAAAGACAGGGGTGTTGAATGTTGCGTTTAATTTCAAAAATAAATCAAGAAAATATTGTCCAATTATGCATTCCTTGCCTTAAAAAAAGTATACATTATCAGGTCAAGTTTATTTATGAAATTTTATAAATTGGGACACGTTCGAAAGGAATAATAATCATGCAAACGAATGCAGCCCTTTTGAGAGTAACGAATGTTATGCAAATAAAGGATCCCCATAGAAACCACGATGGCGGATTCACAATGGAAAATAATCTTCGATAATGTGAAGGTCAGGATTATACAGTGCAATCACAACAAAAGGTAGGACAGTACTGGTATTTTGGAAAAAAATTTGATTCCGCTAATTTATTGAAACACTAATTTCGAATGAATGCGGTTGGTAGTTTAAAAAATTTCGACCAAAACCATGGTATCAATTTTACCTGACGGCAACTATACATATTTATATGTATACTGTTATAACTAATACAACAAAGGAAATTTAAAAAAAATCCTTTATATTATACTTTTTCCGGGAACTTAACTTTTTGTCATTTCTTCGGGTATACAATTAACACTGCATGCAGATTCGAAAAAAAGAAAAACGTTTAGTCTGTGGGAGTGAGTGATAAAAGACTTAAATTGATGTCAGAAATGAATAAGAAATTTTAGACAGCCATTCTAGGGTATCTTCTTGACATAGGTATAACAAAATGGAACCATTTGATGGAGAATACTTTGATCTAATCATGTTTAGAATATTGTATGCAAAGTTACTTGTAAACTGGTTAAACATTATATTTGAGTGGCTCTTGAATTTGTGTGAGGTGACCATAATCTTGGCTTGTATATATAGTTCAAGCCCGGTCCGGCAATTTCGTGTGCCTTTAAGTTCAATGAGCGGACTCCGGACGGATTGAAATACCGGTAAGCATCATATAATTGTACATACAATTGTCTTATCGGCATGATAGTACTATACATGTATTCTTGCACAAGCAAACAAATTAGCAAAACTTTTTATCAATGCATCACAAGATTGCTCTGTTTTTCGTTTAATATATTTTATATAATCTCCGTTCCTGTCTCGGGATGTTTCTTGAATAGTCAGAAACATGAACAAATCAAAACGACTGCAGGACATGACCCTTTACCAAGACTTAGTGCTCATCCTTATTGGTCACGGCTAAGTACATTACCAAGCGGATTTTTTTTTAAATATGTAAAGAGGCGATTATTTGATCTTCTGAGGAGGAGGGGAGACAGTTTTCCGGATTGATATTCTTTTTTCATTTTTTGCTACATGTAATACAAATTGTTTTCATTCATACTTATTCCCTTATTGTAATGCATTTTGTTGGACAAAGTATTCATTTTCACAACGACTTGGGCCTCGTTATTCATAATGCCATAATATTCATTTTCACATTCCTACCACCCCCATTCTTCCATCCTCAGAATTTTAAATGGTCATCCCCTAAAGACTGGATTTCGTTGACCGTCAACGGTATCCATGACTTCGTAATGGCTATGGCCGCACCTTACTGTTGCATAAGTTTACAAAAAAAGATCAAGAAATACTTTCAGAATATATGTTAAAAGCGGGAAAAAATTAACAAGAAAAATGGGTCCTTTATATCATAAATTATAAATATATGTCTGTTTTAAGTAAAACACTTGATAAATTTCATGCTTCCGTAGACCTTTTCTGGATTTACTTTCATCATGCAGAAATGCTTAAAATTAAATATTTAAAAGCAAAGAATGTTTAAGAAGCGAAACATGTGAAGACAGTACATGATCAAAAGTATTCGTCACCTCTATTTTTTTGGCCATATATTTATTTCATGTAAAAACAACGTTTTTTCTCAAAAAATTAGGTTTTTTTTGGACAAAAAAAAAATCCCAATAGAAAATAAAAAAGCTCCACAACAAAAATATAACCAATTGAAGAAATAAACCTGTGAAAATGTGGCACCAAATTGCCTATTATTCAACTAGAAATTACCCCAATGTAGCAATTACCAAACATCTTCTTTGAGACCATTTGACGTGATGAATGTAATCGTAATTGCCTTCAAGACCTTCAACAGTGACGAGCAAAACCCATATCGTACAGTAAGAATCCGAATTGACAAAGTGTGAAACATTTAAAAAAAAAAAAACCCAAAAAAAACCCCAACGGATTGATTAACGAACAGCAAAATTCAGATATGATAGCTAAATATACATGACATCATTGTAACGTCATAAAAATGGCTAAATGACGTCATGAAAAATGAAAAAATGAAACGAGAATGAAATGGCATTGACAGAACATCATTAAATTATGCTTTTATTGCTAAAATCAATATTTATTTTATTAACCTTAACCATCGGCCATATCGGCCCATTGGCAGTTAAAGAACAACTAAATCGGCCCAATCGGCCCTTTGGCAGTTAAAGACAACGTCAATCGGCCCGATCGGCCCATTGGCAGTTAAAGGTAACGTCAATCGGCCCAGATCGGCCCGCTGGCAGTATAAGGGTTAAATAATAATTGAGGCCAAATTTGATTTAATATTGCATTCCATTCTGTGGTTCTCTAAAAGAAGACATTTGTATGTATTTCTCATAGGGTCCTATGTTAAACTAAGTCCCCTGCTGGCAGCCATCTTGGAAGATGTATCGGCTACAAAGTAACAACACTTGGTCAGCACCTCATAAGGAACACTCATGCTATGTTTTGTTTCATTCCATTCAGTGGTTCTCTAAAGGAAGACATTTGTATGTATTTCCCATAGGGTCCTATGTTAAACTAAGTCAACAGCTGGCGGCCATCTTGGATGATGGATCGGCTACAAAGTAACAACACGTGGTCAGCATCTCATAAAGAACATTCATGCTATGTTTCATTTCATTCCATTCGGTGGTTTTCTAAAAGAAGACATTTGTATGCATTTCCCTTAGGGTCCTACGTTAAACTAAGTCTGGCGGCCATCTTGGATGATGGATCGGCTACAAAGTAACAACACTTGGTCAGCACTTCATAAGGAACTGTCATGCTATGTTTGGTTTCATTCCATTCAATGGTTCTCTAAAAGAAGTCATTTGTATGCATTTCCCATAAGGTCCTATGTTAAACTAAGTACCCAGCTGGCGGCCATCTTGGATGATGGATCGGCTACAAAGTAACAACTTGGTCAGCACACCATAAGGAACTTTCATGCCATGTTTGGTTCCATTTCATTCAGTGGTTCTCTAGAAGAAGTTCAAAATGAAAAAAGTTAACGACGACGGACGACGGACGCCAAGTGATGAGAATAGCTCACTTGCCCTTCGGGCCAGGTGAGGTAAAAAGTTAAAAGGCCAAATAAATTACAAAGTTAAGGAATCTATTCCTTTAGAAGACAATCCTTAGCTTTTCGAAAATGATCTACATATTTGTACAATGATGAATGTGGAAGTGTAGGATAGTTGGTCAACACAGTAAATACAATTTTCAAAACCGAACCATTGTACAAATATTAAGATGCTAAACGGTTAAACTATTTAAACAGACAAACAAAAATAGAATTGAAATTTTATAATAAACAAACGTTCCTGTTATTATTTTGTCCGAAAATATTGAATATATATAATATCCATAAACACACACGCCAACTATCCAAAATATAACCAAAGACTTATAAATCCATACTAAAACAGTATAAAATAATTAACATTATGAAAGTAATTAAATTTTGTTATGATTATTGTAAATTATTATTACGTTTTTAGTGAGCTGCAAGGATTTAAAACACACAAGTACTTTTGACCGTTTAATATTTAAATATTTAATTAATTTATCTTTCTTTTAGTTTTATGGATATATTACAATATAACAAATCAAATAACAATTAAAAACCAATTGTTCAGAGAACAATTGAAAGTCTTTCCACATCAAAGAAATTTTGATAAGATAGTTTCTTCATACTAATGTGATGAATAATGGTTTAATTATACTTTTGAGTGAAATAAGGGAGATAATATGCTACTTCCGGTGAAATGAATGTCACTTCCGGTCTCATATGAAAGCTTCTTTCACGCCGGCTGATTTCTAAAATATATAGTTTCTATATACTTTTGTATGTATAATGAGAGATAATTGGACACTTCCGGTTTGTTGGAAGTCAATTTTAGTCTTCAGTAATTAGTTTATGTATCTATATGACAAAATATATTGGATTCTGAGTACTTCCGGTAGTCATTTTTCAAGGATATTTGTTACTTAACCTTTTGTACAAGGTCAAATGCCTTTATAATGAACTTAGTTGAAGTTATAATCAAATCACCTCATATCAAGACATTTCAGGGGCACCAACTCCTATAAGATGCCATTAAATTGTATAAGACTAAATGTAGCATATCTTCATTACAATAATGCAGACATTTTGCACTTGTTCTTTTATATATATCTTTTAAGGTGTGGGAGAAAATGCAAAAAGAAGGAAAAGTCAACATTGAGACCTTGACCTTTGACCTTGACCTCAATTTTTAAGTTAGGACCTAGGGCCTCAAATAAAAACATTCCACGCTTATACGGGTAACGGTTTACTAGTTAAAAAAATACACCGACAAATTTATTTCGTAAAGGTAGATAACTCCTATAAAATTTCATGGAATCCCTTCGATCCAAATTAGCCAAATATTCCTGAAGAAGTAACTATATATATATAAACAATTTGTAAAAAGAATTTTGTCGATATCTTTTTTTGTTACGAAGGAGATGCACTCACTTGATAAACAGTGAATAGGGAGATTACTCTTACAAAGAAATTGTTCGTCTTAGCAGGATGAAATTTAAAAGCTAATAAAATATACGATACAATATGAGAAATATCTAAGCGACATATTGCGAAACAAATGTTTATCGCAAGAACAAAATTTGGCGAAAAAAAAAAATACTAATAATAATTAGAACAAAAACAATAAGTCTTTCCACAGAAAAGTGGAAAGACTTAATAATAATAATCAGAAGAAATACAATAAGTCTTTTCACAAAAAAGTGAAAAGACTTTAAAATTACTTAGATAAACTGTTATCACAGTCAGAGATACATGTGTATGTCTCGCTTTTTTGTAATTTTGATAATGCAAAATGTTGAAATTAAAAAAGAAATTCTTTAACATGTAAGTTTTGCAAATATTCAAAGTCAATGAACCATGACTAAAGGTACATGGCTAAACAATCTCAATGGAAATGAGATGTGTCAATGCTAATACAACTACATACCTAATAAATACCATTAACTTATATTAAGTAGTTCCCTTTAAACAAACCTAAACACAAACTTATAAATGTAGACTAAGCAAAATTTCAAAGTCAATAAACCCATATCCAGAAATCAACGCCACTTTGCTTATTTGAATATTATACTAAAGAAATCGGATACGGGTCACGGAAATTACATTAAAATGATAGGGAATTTTGAAAAAATGTCTGTTTTAATTTTAATTTAAGTGATAGACTGGTTGCCGGGGCAGAAAATGAATATACACAACAATATACACCATTTAAACGAAACATAATGACTGTTGTTGCAAAAATACAGGTTCCTGAGCTATTTTAAAAATCGAAGCGAGAGGCTTTTAACATTGCAGTGAAAAATACAGGCTAAAATGGCTGAAACGTCAAATTTGCAAACTTCGTGTTGAAAATTGGCTTACAAGGTCATTACAAAAACAGGTTGCCGGGGTGAAATATGAAACTTGAATTTCCAAAGAATAAGCAAGTCCAAACCTTGTATGTATAGTCGTTGATCTCTAGGTTCCCACGTAAAATTAAAATGTCACTATTTCAAGAAGAATAAACTCACGAAAGCACGAAAAATTCACTAAATTCGCGTTCATTGTTTTGATTTTGACCGCCTGACAACTTTACGGAAATATCAAAGTGATTGTAAATAAGGGAGCTACCATTTGATTTTTATGGGGGGCTAGGATGAAATTTGAAAAAAAGGCAGGATGAGAAACTTGTTAAAAAAAAAGGCAGGATGACAATTTGTGTAAAAAAAGTCAGGATAAACTAGTAAAAAAAAAGGCAGGACCAAATAGAGTAAAAATAAAAAGGCAGGACAGAGATTACAACTAAAAAAAAAAGCAGGACAAAATTTTTCATCCTAGCCCCCCCCCCCATAAAAATCAAATGGTAGCTCCCTAAGGACTCTGTGACGGGCAACTTATAATATCCGTGTTTTAAAGATTTTAATGATATCAAGCCTATCAAACCAGTCCAGTTCAAAGTACTATCACGTGGTACAATTCTCATTTACATATTATGAATATTAATTAGCAAAACCACTACTAATTTCTGGCTATGCATAACTGAGGGGGCGGGGTCAAATAATCTCCATGGTAATGAGACTTGCCAATGCTTATACAACTGCATACCATATATTATTGAACATACCACTAGTGGTTCCCCATAAACCTACATAATCACAAACTAATACATGAAAAGCATGCAAAAATTTCAAAGTCAATAGACCATGCCTGAGGGTGCGGGGCCAAATATCCTCCATGGAAATGAGATATGCCAATGCTTATACAACTGCATACCAATTATCATTAACTTACCACTAGTGGTTCCCCATAAACTGACCTAATCACAAACTTGTACATGAAAACTAAGCAAAAGTTTCAAAGTCAATATAACATAACTGAGAGAGTGGGGCCAAAAAAAATCTCCACATTAATAAGATGTTCCAATACTAATACAACTGCATACCATATATCTTTGACTTACCAGTAATGGTTCACCATAAACTAGAACTAATCACAAACTAGTACATTGTTGACTCACTTCAAGATTTTTGTTAGTTTCTACAGAAACATAAATACAGTATATATTTGTATATATTTCTTTCTGATTTCCGATCTATATTAATATAAGTATTTAAACCAGAAAGTTCTCTCTTAAGATGAAAATACACAAGATCACGTGGTTAAATCTTCAGACATAATTAGTGTACATGTCATTGTGGTGCACAATTATACCACCGTGACGTTATAATTGAACTAGATAACACATGTGTGTAACATAAAATATTGTCCTCCATAAAATATTGTCTATCGGACAAATTTTCATATAAAATATTGTCCACTGACAGTATTTCATAATGAAATATTGTCTTGGAAAATATTTCCTTATGAAATAGTGTCCTTGTCCACGAAATTTTGTCACCTCCTTCTGCATGTTCTGGACAATATTTCACTATGAAATTCTGTTCATGACAATACTTCACTATGAAATACTGGCTTTGAAAATATTTTTTAATCGAATTATTTCACAATTAGAAATAGTATACAAGCATGCAGCATGCACATTTTTAGATTTATAACTGAAATTGTTTTGTATAGTAGAGAATTCATATTATTGTTGATAGTGAGTTTCAAATTTGCATAGATACATTACAAATGGTTAATTATAGATTAAAGAATTGTCTAACAAAGGTTTGATTTTATTACATTATACTGTACAAATATAAGTAATGTACTGAAAATCGCTTATTTTGTAAATATAAACACAGGTATGTGTCGCAGAAAAAAAATCCTATATACCTTCTCTAACATGAATATAATTATGTTGATAACCTCCCCTTCATGAGACAAAATTTAATGACAATCTGTCTTTGAAATAGTGTCTCAATACTCACGAAATATAACCAAAATATAACCTCCCTTTAACAGGACACAATTTCGTAGTATTTATCTATGAAATATTGTCTTAATTCACACAAAATATAACCTCCCTTTAACAAGACAAAATTCCATAGTATTCATCTGCGAAATATTGTCTAGATACAGGCACAATTTCACTATGCAAATTTGTCCTTCTCTGGACATTTTTCCATAGACGAGGACAATATTTCATGATACATAGTTATGAAATATTGTCTTGTGGTACAATATTTCATAGGACAATATTTTGCTTTACATGTGCACAGTGTACAGGGGTCGTTTCAAAACAAATATAAGTGCGTTGTCATTATACTTGTTTCGAAAGTTTCACATCATATATATATTAGGCCACACCAATTTAATTTCTTGTTCTACGGATTTTTGGAATCCAAAAATTGGGGCGAGCGAGCGATTTGAAAATTTTAATAAAAAAATATTTATTTTGCAAATTTTTGAGGCGAAGCTTGAAAAGTAAAGGCGAGCGATTATATATATATATATGTTTATTATCCTCCTTCAGGAGAGTATAGATATACATGAACATAAATACAAATGTGGTATAATACAGAGTGTTAATAATAAGAATTTAAATAACGATTTAAATAAAATAAAAGATTAAATAAATATTTATATTAATGAATAATTAAATTGATCATTGAATAAATAGAATAGATAAGTTCAGATGAATAGAAAAATGTCTTTTAAGATTTTTCAGTTATAATAAATATCAAGTTAACTGTCATATTCCTTACATAACCTATAAATAAACTTTACACATGAGTGGGTGAAACTGTCTGCATCTGATTTATCAAGAACGAAACATTTGTCACTATTACATGATAGTAGAGTTAGTGTCAAGTATATGTCTTCCATAGCGTGGAGCGTTGCGCTAAACTCAATTGGTCCAATGTTAATCAGATCTATCCAAAACAAGTCTCTTGTAGGCGCTACACTACAACATTGTATCAAAATGTGCACAATTGCGTTGCCATAGAAAAAACCACACTTATGACATAATAGTAATTCAGCATTAGGTTCGCTTGGTCTAACCAGGGCGCACAGAGATATGATAAATTTTGCTTGAAAGTTCAAAGCTGGATACTGGCGCAAGATGGTCCAAGCACGTTGTGGTTCAATAGAGTTATGAATATGTTTAAAATATTCAAAGTCATTGTCACTATCTAGGCGTTGTTTAAGAATGTTCTCTTCATACTCATATACACGCTTTTTAACTATCGATTTCCATTGCTTCTGCTTAGGAAAGTAACTTGTCGATATTAGTTTTTCAATATGGCCTACTAAGTCGTATTTCTGCATAATCTGGATGACATCATTCACAAAGCCAAAGTTATTTTCAGTACATTTGTGGTAATACACCAACAGTCTTGACATAAGGACGTTTTTCGGCAAATATTTAGACGGCATATTACACAGCCTCCCAAAGAATAACAACTTATTAATGTTAATGATACTTTCTATAGGAATCCACACCTAGCAAAGAAGTGCACTTGTCAGTTCTAGTCAACCTAGGCAACCCTTGTACGTATTTGCAAACATACCGATGCGTTCGTTCAAGTAATAATAGCTCGTGTTTAGTCAAGTTGTTCCACAGTTCACATCCATACAGGCCTTTGCTATAACATAGTTGAACAATAATTTTGCTACATGTGATTGGATTAAGTAGAGATGGATGAACACCCATTCTGATTATAGACATACAAACAGAACGTATTGTGCGACAGGCTGCTAAAGTTCTCTCAGTTGAATTAAATCTAGCATCAAGTATAATACCAACATGTTTCACACTATTACAAACTGGAATTATATCTGTATTGAGTTTTAAATCTCTATACGTTTCGGTTCTTTTAGAAAATATAAGAACTTGACTTTTACTGGGCGAAAACTCGAACTTCCATTTAACACTGTAATTGTAACAAATGTCAATCATGCATTGCATTCCGGAAAATGTTGGCGATATAAGAGCGATGTCATCAGCTTGTACAGGGCATCCAACATTTAAATCTAGCATAACAGCTCCTTTCCCTGACGTAGAAAGTATATCAATAAGATCGTTTATATAAATAAGGTAAAGTTTCGCCGATAAAGCACTACCTTGTCGAACGCCTCTCTCAAGGCTGAAAAATCTAGAGGTTACGTTATTACATCGCACACAACTTTTAAGATCTCTATACATATGATCTAGCAATTTCCACAAATTACCATCAATTCCAAGGTCATTGATCTTAATTTTAAGTCCAATATGGTCCACCGTATCAAACGCCCTCTTGCTATCTAGCAATGTCACTTGAATAGAACTATTCCTCTCCTTATAGTGATGTACGGTTTCTTGTAAATTAAACGAGGCGTAAATACTGCTTAAACATAAAATAGTAGGTTTTGACAATTTTAAAACTTGATTTATCACTTATACTTTGGCATTTCTTTAATTTATGAAGTATTTTTCCCTGTTCACCAATAAATAATTGAATAATTAGATTTGGTATATGTATTTGTGCCAATTAATGAGACAATTCTCCATCCAAGTCATAATCAGGTTGGGAACAACCCCTCAATTTTATAAATATCCTTTTTAAAAGGGGTCAATATAAGTTGCAATATATTTTTTTGTAAATAAAACTTTTTAGTACAAAAGAGCTCATATTTTCCCAAAGAACTATATATCTATCTGGTATTAAATGATCAAAACATGCCCAAGAATTTTGTAATATTCCTGGACTTAGGCAATGTTAACACATTTACTTTAATATTATTCAAAATAAGTGGACCCCTCTTTAAGAATAGTAATGTTGTTTAAAATATGATGTATTTCTCCTCTTTTTAAGTAATTTTTTTAAGTTCTCCAAAGGATTTGTATAGTTACACTATGCAAATCCTTGATATTTCTTTTTTTCTTTTTTACAACAGTAAAATGACCCCATATGAGCTCTGTCTAAGGGATAATAGCAAATACAGGTCATAGTACGTACGGCAGGGCTTTGACCCAGACCAAACAGCAAGCTATAAGGGACCCCAAAATGATAAGTGTACACAATTCGAACAGGAAAAACAACGATCTAATTTATATATTATATACAAACGGGAAAATACCAAATAATATTTATGAACATCAACCAACAATATCTAACTGCTGAACGACAGGCCCCTGAATCAATCAGGACAGGTGCATAAACATGCAGGGGTATGGATAGTTTTGTATCGCCAGCATATTGCAGTTGAAGGCATTTCTTTCCTAAGTTCTTTGAAGTTTATTACTAACAACGAACATATTTTGATAGGGAATGTAAGTAAGGGGGAAGGAAACCAATGTTTTGTTCTGTACAGATATTTTCTTCTGTTTTCTATTTATATCGGAGCACTCCCATTTGGGATAAATGGGTTTCATGCTGAATCAAATATTATCACAGACATTGACATAGTGTACTTGGATGTTTATAATATTTACAAAAAAACGGTGCGGGAAATGGACACGATTACATTTCCGGATGCGGGAAGCGGGAATATAAAAAAATAAAAAAAAATCTACTTTGAAAAAAATAGGTGCAGGCGGGTCCGTCGAACAAGGAATTAAATTGGTGTGGCCTTAACATTATTAAAAATACATATGTTTTGTGAAAAGGCAAATAGGTTCTAATATTTATCGATTTATTGACTGCAACTTAGTCCGGAGCACTTGAGATCACACCCAATTTTTAGTGGGGTTCGTGTTGCTTAGTCTTTAGTTTTCTATGGTGTGTCTTCTGTACTATTATTTGTCTGTTTGTCTTTTTATTTTTAGCTATAGCGTTGTCAGTTTATTTTCGATCTATGAGTTTGACTGTCCCTCTGTTATCTTTCGTCCCTCTTTTAGTTTTTATTGTTTCTCTTTTCAATTTACTTTGATTGTTGAATATACACGTGGTAGCATATTCATAGAGGGGCCGTATCAAAGACGTAGATAACTACCTGTATAAATGATGGAAAACTTTGGAGTAGTTCCGAGAATTTTATTCCGACTTCTGGCCGAGATATATCGAGTGGCCTTAGACACATCCAAAACTCGCCAATATATAGTTCACGCAATTAACAAAGGAATAATAGCAGTAACTGACATACCAGCTCCAGACCTCAATTAAACTAATTGAAAGATTATGTCTTCATCATATGAAATTCAAACACAATCCCTCCCACTCGGGATAAAGCATCATAGATACCATCATAAAATATATGAGAGGAACATAACCCGTATCATGAAAACAACTGGTTTTAGAATAAATGTGTTTATTTTCGATGCATAGACTCAATGAGTGAATCAATGGTTCATTCTCAGTCTATGGAAGAAGCGTATCGATAAAAACTTTTCTTATATCACATAGCGATATTGTCTAATATCAATTGTAAATATGCAGACATTCCATGCGGAAAATGTTGTTTTCGGCAACGAAAAATTAAGAAAATACTTACTTTAAATATTATTGTTCAAATATAAACAACAATTGAGTCTAAATATACATTCAGAAGTTAGTTAGAAGCTAAAGTTTATGTCCGTGTAAAATTTGAAGTGCTGTGTTTTTCTTATATACATAAATAAACAATGCGATACTTTTAAAATATCATAGCGGTGTTTTTGTTATATCAATATTAGTACCGATTAGTATTAATATTAGACTGCTGTACCCATATTTTGACAATTTTACCTATAATGTCTGTTTTGTTCACGCATCGTTGTAAATATGACAGAATTTGACGAGATTGTCATACACGTGAGAGGTTAAGCGCTATAAAACCAGGTTCAATCCACCATTTTCAAAACTTGAAAATGCCAGTACTGAGTCAGAAATATGACAGTTGTTATCTATTCGTTTGGTGTGTTTTATCATTTGATTTTACCATTTAATAAGGGACTTTCTGTTTTGAATTTTCCTCGGACTTCAGTATTTTTGTGATTTTACTTCTTAGTAGTATTGTATGTAAATAAGCAGTTTTAAGACCATTGCTTAAATTCAAATTGTTTTTGTAACATCTTACAAATTTCTCAATTAGTTTTGGAAGCAAAACTAATCAAATAAGGGTTTAATAAACAATGCCGTAATCAAATAGCTAAGTATCAAAATGATTGTTCACATATATAACATTTAGCAAATTTCATAATGAACGCACCGAAATAATATATATCCGATATGCTCGCAACGCACGCATGGAAGACTTTCATTGGATAACAATGAAACTAACTTGTGACAAGGATGAATCATACTGTCCTCGTTCAGATTGATTCGACAAAATCTGACCTGTACTTTTGAATCTCCTTTTTTTTTTTTTACAAATTAGACCGTTGGTTTTCCTGTTTGAATGGTTTAACACTAGCAATGTTCTTGTTCCTATATTGCGTGGTGTTGTCTGTGAGCCAAGGCTCCGTGTTTAAGGACCTACTTTGATCTATGATGGTTTACTTTAAACAAATTATTACTTTGATGGAAAGTTGTCTCATTTGAACTCATGCACCATCTTCTTATATCTATAAATCTTTAAAATTTCACCTTATAAATAACTGCTTTCCAGTCCTCCAACTGAGCGATCTAAATTTATGAATATAGAAAAGATATATACACATTTCTAATATAACATTAAAAGACATTTACATCTTATTTATTTGTGTTCTAAACATTTTTTTTAGTACTCATTGAAGAAATGAATTTATAACAAGCGATACGGATTGTTATTTTGCACTAAGAAAAGTTCGCGTATTTATACGATTGGTTACTAGCCAAAAACGAAAGTCAAATCTCTGTGGCAACAATACATCGGAATACCCTCACGGTCATAGCGATGTAAAAGACTGTCCACGCGGCGAGCTGATTATGTTCATAGAGATATCGATTTACCAACGGGAAAAGTCTTTGATATCCAAAAAGAACTGGTTTCCTTCTCAATATCTTTTTCTATGTTAATAATAAATACATTTTCTGTTTGACAAGTTTTTTGATTTTCGTTGTATCTGAAGTTGTCAAATTAATAGTCTGAGGCTACGCAGTTGATATCTTCAAAGTTCGGGACATCAGCATTTGTACATTTTAATTGTTTGGATTATTGATTTTACCATTTGACTATTTATTGTAATTTGGAGCTGTATTGGATTGGATTGTTTGAATGAATGTTTCTTTTAAGTAATGATATTTTTTTACTATTTCGATATTACCAAGGTGGATAGGCTAAAGCAGTGTGACCAGTATATTATAATCTAATAGGTCGATAGACGTATTTGCAACCGCATTTAAATTCCGCCATTGCATCATCACTTCAAATAGAATTATAAAAATAAGATGTGGTATGATTGCCAATGAGACAACTGTCCACAAGAGACCAAAATAACACAGACATTAACAAGTATAGGTCACCGTACGGCCTTCAACAATGAGCAAAGCCCATACCGCATAGTCAGCTATAAAAGGCCCCGATAAGACAATGTAAAACAATTCAAACGAGAAAACTAACGGCCTTATTTATATAAAAAAATGAACGAAAAACAAATATGTAACACATGCATAAACAAACGAATTACAGGCTCCTGACTTCGGACAGGCACATACATAAATAATGTGACGGGGTTAAACATGTTAGTTAGTCGGTTAAACCATGTGATTGAAAACAATAGACTGAACTGATTATTAACACTTTCAACTATCAATAGGGTCAAGAAACATTTTTGAAATGATAAGTTCATGTAAGCGTTAATTTTGTTAGTTACGAAATTTTAGTGATATTGATCCTAAAAAATTAAACTGGTCATGATCTAAGTTTGTGAATTATGTTTACAGTTTTCTTGACATGCATTGTGACGTGTCATCATATTCATTTTATATTAGAAAACTATAGCAGTTATATTAGAAAAGTAGCGCATTCATAAATTTTTGATATTAAAAAATCATCGCTATGATATAAGACAAATATCGCATTGATATTTTAAAATATAGCAGTATTTTTGACTTATAGGTGATTTTGGCTTAGCAAACAATTGAATTCATCTCAATTGCATTCCACTAAATTTACTACATATTATTTATAGAATGTGTACATCTACAAATGATAAATCATGCATTTTTGTTTCATTTATTCAACAATTCAATTTTCTCATTTAAATACACCTTGTTTGTTATTACATAAAATAATTCATCGAAATTACACACCAGACGTATGTCGTATTAAATGTCACCCTGTTTTAAGAAACGAGTCATTACTTTATACCGAGAAATCTGCCTTTCTTCGTACAAATGCTAACATTCGTCTGAAATTTCCCACAAAGCAACTCGTTGATATAAGACAATATCGCTCGTTGATATAAGAAAAGTTTTTATCGAATCGCTTCTTCCATAGACTGATTCTCATTTATCCAATTTTTTAAAATTATAGGTAGTACAGGTAAAAAAAAAGTTGGATAGATGAGATCAAAGGTAATCAAGAACAAAGGGTTTTTCAATTAGAGTTTGGGTTGAATGACAGGTGATATAAATAAGACTGAAAATTATACCCGGATTAAATTTTCTGTAGTATTATTTAGCATAGTATGTTAAAATATGCAACTGACATTTAGTTACAAATGTAATGTAAATCATTTGAAAATATTTTAAAGTTTTTTAACCGTTGATTAAAATGTGAATTGGATAGAAAAATATCAGTTTTTATGAAGAGATTTGTCAATGAGATGGAGCTTTTTTTGTGTAATAGATCCTCTTCGTTCATTTTTTTCTGTTCTTCTGACCAAATGATCCAAATAAGACAAAATATAATTTGAATACGTTTTACTACACAAATACTAAACAGAACAAAATTCACACAACATATAATACATATTTTTTATATATATATAAACAAAAGCAATGCAAGCACAATGGTTAAAAAACGTAGCACAGAAATATCCATAGCACACACTAAAGGACTGTTCAGTAGATCTTCATCCTCGTTTAAGTAGTTGGGATACTGCATCAGTATATAGTGATATACGTTGATCTGTTCTTGTGTAGTATATCCTTAAGTTGGGCCAGTCTGTTGTCTATGTAGGTTTAGGGGCGTTTCCAGGATATTTGAAAGAGGGGGCGGAGAATGAAAATATTTTGGACCTTATTTTTGCCAAAAACATAAAATAAATATGTAATGCACTAATGTAAAGGTTCCTGACTTGGAGCATGTATATTTTATGGTTAAAGTGTGAGGGTTTGACAATTTTTTATGCCGAACTCTCTCCATTAATTGTCTATGGTAATTGCCTTACTAAACATTTCAATAGAACTAGGCCAGGATTTTATGAACGAAGGCGTAATTACAGTTGCCCTGGTAGAGGGTCCATGGGGAAGCTCAGAAGCTCCTGGGTTTCAACAATTTAGCATTAAATTATGAAGAAGCCAGACTAATAAATATCTCTATTTTAGATTAGATTCTGGTTTCTTTGAACAACACATGATACAAGTCAAAGAAACACTAAAGTATAAAGCTCGTTCGTTTTAAATATTGTAGGCTCTCATGTGGAATACATGATGACTGAATAAGGAAAATTGGCCTTATTGTACAACAAAGCAAAATTGAAGCAATCATGTCACTGTCTAGTTCCGATCGGTTGGATCAGAGACATATAATTGTATTGTATGTCTCTGGTTGTATATGGTACATGAATACATATGGTGCTTGAACTTGATGGCAAAATGTAGGTCCGATGATGTGACTTAGTTACTAACTAATGGATATTGAAACAATATGATACTACCAAAGGCTATCCAGATTGGGAAGTAAAAGTGCTATACCAAATATACATGTTACTAGTATAAATGCAAATTAACGCAAAACCTCAAATGAACAAATATTACAGATTTGTGGGTTTCTTCTGTATAAAGATGAAACATTTATTTATTATTTAAAATATACTAAATTTTATCTAAAAATAAAATGTAACAAGTTCACTATCGCCTATTACATATATATATTTTTTAAATAATATAAAAACATACAGGAACAAATTTACTGTCAAATTTTAGAAAGACACCTTATTATTACTAAACAAACAACCCATAATTAACAAAAATAAAAAAGTTGGCTAAATGAGAATACCTTATTTCAAAAAGTTGGATAAATGAGAAGACACCGAATCAATCTAAATACCGAAATATGCCATCTTTTATTACCAGGACAACAGTATCGTAACTAGATCCCTTCTTAATAAGTCTGTTTAAAGGTTTGGTTAGCTTTAGATGTGAATGCCGACATTTTTTATATAACAATATCTATGTTAAAAAAAACATTAGTTTAAAATCCTTAGTAAGACTTTACAATCAATTTCAGGTATAAATCTAGAAATGTACATGCTGCATGCTTGTGTTCTATATCTGATTTTGTAATAGTTTGATTTAGAAATATTTATATTGACAGTATTTAACAGTGAAATATTGTCATGGACAAAATTTCATAATGAAATATTTTCCAGAAGGAGGTGACAAAATTTCACGGACAAGTACAATATTTCATAATGAAATATTGTCCTGGACAGTATTTCATTATTAATTATTATACTTCCTGTAAGAATGTCCTTCTATAGTAAAATTGCTCCATTTTAGCATAGTTTTTAAAAGAAATATATAGCGTTAACTGCACTGATCTACGGAAGCCGATAAGGGCCATTCAAAAAAAAAAAATTATGTCGTAATTACGACATAGCATGTCGTAATTTCGACATAACATGTCGTTATAACGACATCGCTATGTCGTAATTTCGACATAATATGTCGTTATAACGACATCGCTTTGTCGTAATTTCGACATAACTTGTCGTAATAACGACATAGCTATGTCGTAATAACGACATCACTATATATATTAAAGAATATGTATTATGATTGCCAAGACACTAAATGACACAGAAATTAACAACTATAGGTCATATCATAATGCCCCCAATAACTAGAAAAGCCCCCGCATAATCAGCTATAAAAGAGGGACGAAAGATACCAGAGGGAGAGCCCCCGAAATGCTGTGTGGCAGACAGTGTTATTAATTAATTATAAGCTCCCTTGGTAAAACTCCAAATTTCATATTTAATGTATTTCATTGTTAAATAATTTACATGAAGCTGAATAAGTATATATCTGTTAATTGCATAGCTTTTGCTATTTGAATTCATTGATTAAAGATATTTATTTATATTGTAAAGTTTAATATTTGTATCGTCGCAAAATCTTTGGTCACCTTCTTTAGTTACCTTCTGTGAGAAACTTATATATTTTATAGATCCTAATCGAAAGTAATAAGAAACCGACCGGGGACTAAGCCGACTGACATAAAGTCCTATCAAGGCAAGCAAAGCCTAACACCTTTCTTTAAAGAAGCGCACAACTCCGTGGTTTGTGGTAATGAGGGTGAATGAACGTATCGATTGCTGTGTATTCACTGTCAAACGAAGGGCACGATGTTCCTAAAACACGACGTTACACATAAAAAGCGGCGTCGAAGAGGGTTTTTGACTAATTTTTGCGAGTTTTATTCGTTTTTTTATATGTTGGTTGATTTATTAATTATATTAAAAATTTTAAAATTTTGATTCTGGTTCTGTTCGTTTTTGTGATGTCATTTTATCATAAATAACCTCAAGTTGTGGAAATCTATTTAATAATGTTTACCCTTTAAGTTATTTCAACTAAAAATGCATTACTGTCGCAAGTAATGTGGGAAAGAAAGATGGGACAGAAGTAGATATAGGCAGATGTGGTACAGTTTTCCGTAAAAAAGATATTTTTTTTAGATGTACGAAACTTTTATCATATGATGTTTAACTTTCAAGGTGCATATCATCTGTCATTGTAAAATTTCTAAATCTTAACTCAACCCCAATACAAATATATCTGACACTCTGCAAGTAAATCGAACATTTTTACCCTTGGTAAAATTTGAATAGAATTGTATTTTCCCGTGTACATAAGTTGTCGAAATACACCCCTTCAATTACTTGAACCTTTGCTTGAGAATTATTTCCGCAAGTCATCTATAGTGTTTAATTTCTGATATACATTTTAAAATATAGTAATCTACTCCTGGATCGTCCGCGAAAACGGCTTAAATAATCCCGGGTTTTTAAAATTCGATGAAACGGTTTTCGTCGCTGTTTGGGATTTGTCTTTCAATTACTAGTACCTCAATTTCATGCACAAGTTTATATTGACGAAAAGTTCCGGCTTCGCTAGTACAGGAATTAATTTCATCACGACAGTTATAACATGAATAGCAGGACAAATCGCGAAGTAAAACACTCCGTGAACTGGTATAAGTCTTTTAATATTGGTGATTGCACCTTACTGAAATGACGACTTTAAATGATCTATGGAGTACTTCCACAATATAAATTTCAATTCGAATTTTACATTTAGAGGATTGTCTTGGTGTCTAAAAATTGTCTTTGCAAAAGTTGGACGAAGTTCATGTAATGAGATGTTTTTCCCCATTTCACCATTCTTTTAAATAAATCGTTAAAAGCTATAAACGATTAATAAAAATTGCAAAATTTAACCTGTGTCGAACCTATGTCCCCGGGTGGAGTCTATAGCAACATGCGCTATTCTTTTTTTCGGCAGCAATCATCAACCTGTTTTTCCAAATTTCACAACACGATTTGTTTTAATTATCATGAACATTTAATTGAAACTTAAGCACATGTAACGACGGAAATTAGCGTCTTTCGAACTTTCGACGTTTGGACAAATTGGCTACTGTTTTGTAATGTGTGGAAGCATTTTATTCCTTTAAGACCCAAACATGTAGTTAATAAGAAAAGAATCTTGTCATTTTTTACTCTTCGTGTATCTAACTTTTGTTTTGATTAATTATAAAAAATACGCGTTAACTGCTTTGAAAAATGAAATATCAACTTGGACAAAATGGCTACCGTTTGAAAAACGACTGTGTAGAGAAGATTTTATTGAATCAGCAATATTTGAACTCACGAACAATGAGGCAAATATTTGTACTTTTGTTAGATATTATTATTGTCTTACTATTTTTATTCATTTTCTGCTACTTACAAAATTCACTTTCAGTCGTTGAGATAACGAAAAACGTCGTTGGACATTTTTCTTATTCCCGCTTAATATAAAGCCACCGAGTCAAATAAAATTTGGCAAAAATAACGTCTTTAACGCCACAAAGAACCGACATCTGTCGTTGTTCCTGCCAAGTATCAAGAAGATCAGAGAATAAGAAATAGGATCACTATACATAAGATTTAAAACAGTTTTTCATAAATGTAACGTTGGACATCCGGTTTTTTTCACATAGCTTTGCTAATATAATCATCAAATATACTAGATATTACTTAGTATATGATCAAGAGCTGTAAAAACATAATTTGAAACATATATTGAATTTGCTTTAATATTGGTTCGTGTTTTCTAACATTTTTATTTTGTTTTGCGGATGAAATTTCGAAGATTCTGTTTTAAATACTAGAGGTTGTAGAAACATCGTGTCCAACGTTTGTAAGTAGAAAGAGAGCAATCAATATATTTCAATTCACCCTTATTACACGAAGGCATGTAGTTGGGCGCTGGTTTATAGGTCGGATGTATGTCAGTCCTCATATAATTCCTCACATTTTGGTTCACACAAGTCGAGAGTTTATCACACTAAGTCTGTATCTCCTTAATTAGGATCTATAAATTATATAAGTTTCTCACAGAAGGTAACCAAAGAAGGTGACCAAAGATTTTGCAACGATACAAATATTAAACTTTACAATATGAATAAATATCTTTCATCAATGAATTCAAATAGCAAAAGATATGCAAATAACAAATATATACTTATTAAGCATCATGTAAATTAATCAACAATGAAATACTTTAAATATGAAATTTGGAGTTTTACCAAGGGAGCTTATAATTAATTAATGTTAACACTGTCTGCCACACAGCATTTCGGGGCCTCTCCCTGTGGTATCTTTCGTCCCTCTTTTATAGCTGACTATGCGGGGGCTTTTCTAATTATTGGGGGCATTATGATAACATATAGTTGTTAATTTCTGTGTCATTTAGTCTCTTGGCAATGATAATACATATTCTTTAATATATATAGTGATGTCGTTATTACGACATAGCTATGTCGTTAAAACGACATAGTGATGTCGTAATAACGACATGTTATGTCGAAATAACGACATAGCGATGTCGTAATAACGACATGTTATGTCGAAATTACGACATAGCGATGTCGTAATAACGACATGTTATGTCGAAATTACGACATGCTATGTCGTAATTACGACATAATTTTTTTTTTGAATGGCCCTTATCGGCTTCCGTACTGATCTGCACTATGCGAAAATAGTATGCCTTGCTGTTGCAACAGACTATTGATTTTCACGTCACTCATTATCAATTTCACGTGCAAAGGTGGAGCTTAGTTGCTTTGACAGACAAGTGGGTTGGATTTATTAGCCTGATAATTAATAAACTATTACAATTGAACATTAAGGGGAAAATAGTAGATATCATTTAAACTATTCTGATATTTAAAGAGACTTTGAAATACTGTAGTTTCTGTTAAAACGTTTTTGTTCTTTGTTTTTACTTCTGCTAACTGCCGTTGAAACCAAGATTGAATGAATACTTCAGAAGTAATATTTTACAGATAAATAGTTATGATCACATCAATGTATTTTTTTGTAAAGTTATTAAGTACTATGGAAAATGAGAATGAAATGGAAGTGGTATGGAATAAACCTTGTTTAAAAAAATCCAAAACAATATCGGGCAAAGCTATGACACGATGCCTTTTTGGTGCTTCATCTTGCTGTCAACATGAGTTCATGCCTTCAAAAATGAGCAAGATATAGGTAACCCATAGCAAGTTTAACAACCTCTAGCACTAGCGTAAGCAGAATATTCTACTTGTTTGACTAGTCAATAATGATTTATATTCAGAAAGAGCTGAAATCAATCATTTCACCTCAAAACACATTCTTTTGAATCTATTTATTTGTAACTCTTTCAACAGTCAAGAAGACAAAATCAACTGTCACAATAGATTATCAACTCAAATTTAAAACTCATATCTCTGATATTTGTAAAAAAGCATCAAGGCAGTTGAATGTTCTTAAAAGAATTGGAAAACATCTATCTAAATTGGGAAGGTTAACTATTTATCATTCATATATTATGTCTAATTTCAACTATTGTCCTGTGGTTTGGCATTTTTGTGGGGAGGGTAATACTAAAAAGATGGAAAAAATACAAGAACGTGCCTTGAGGTTCATATATGAAGATTTTGATAGTGATTATGAAACTCTGTTGTTAAAATCTGGTTTACCGTCTTTAAAAATAAGACGCCTAAGAATGATGGCAATAGAAACTTTTAAAATATTACATAAAGAATCACCGGTGTATCTCCATGATATCATTAATTTCAAAAATGTATCTTATACTTTTAGAAAACAACAAACTGTTGAAATTCCACAGGTGAGAACCACACATTTTGGCCTTCATTCATTAAGATATGCTGGAGCTACACTATGGAATGAGTTGCCTGACACGATCCGTGCACAGACAAACCTAAACCAGTTTAAAAGTATGATCAACAACTGGAATGGCAACTCATGCAGGTGTGTCTCCTGCAGATCTTAATACCTTTATTTTATTTTGTGTTAAATGTTTGTTCCATATAGCTTATAGAAATTAGTTTGCTTTATTTATTTCATTCTGCTTTGCATGTGCATGTGCTTATGTTTCAGTTTTAGTGCTTTGCTTGCATGTGCTATGTTTTTTATTTATGAACTTTTTACTTGCAATATAGCTATCATAATTTGTATGTCCCATATGTGTGTTTTATATATCTTAATATGTGTGTTGTTATTGTTATTAATGTCGGCAAAAAGCTCTACAGAGCTTATGTTTGTATTTAATGTAACCCGACTTGAAATAAAATTTCTTATCTTATCTTATCTTATAACTGTCTTTAAAGTTACACAAAGGGCTTCTTTTCTAACTATAAAGCATTATTTACATAGAAATACACAATCAGCACAATTCGAAATAGCAAACAGTCAGTATAATAATGATAGTAATATTGTGTTTAACATTGACTATGGAAAATAGTAGCCAGGGTGAGAGACAGTAGTGCACTCCAGTTCGGGTCGTGCACTATTGTCTCTCACCATGGCTACTATTTTCGCATATATATATATATAGTCAATGTTAAACATGTAACATTATTATATAATTGATAGTGTCGGCGGAAAATATATTACATGAAATTTTGATGAAATTTTGTCCGACAGACAATCTTTCATAGGGAACACTTTTTTATGTTACATTTTAGAAAATCCTGCTTGGAAGGATAAAGATTATAGTGGTGAGGGCGTGTCAAATTGCTAATTGCAAATTAATAAATATACACTGATGGTATAACTCACGTCTTTTCTATGTCGGATGAATCTGTGAAAACATGATTTTTACTGACATTTGCTCTCAGGTGAATCATCTTGCAACTGCTACAGAAGTACTGGCTGCAATCGAGGCAGAAATGCTGGCCAGCATACTTGGTTAAACACATCTCACAGTCTTTACTTTCTGTTTCGATCGCTTCTACTAGCTTGTGACTTTTGCTGACATTGGCTTTCCTATGTGATATTCGGCAAGTTTGACAAAAATATTGCTCGCATTCTATACAAAAAAACTCTCCACGAGCCCCTAAACAAAGACAGATATAATTTCCAGCTTTAGCTGCGATTGCCTGCGCCATTACTTTCAAGTATGTTTAACTTCCTGGTACATGTAGGTATAATCCGTTTTAGCTATTAATAAACTTTTAAGTCTTCAAAAATGAACTATGCACAAATGACAATTATGATTTTAATAACATATGACGGATGCGAACTGTTAAATTTGTTTTAGAATTCTCCCTCAAGTTATAATAATTAATAAATTATCCATAAGGTCCAATACCTATGTGTTTCCTTTAAAAAATCAATATCTGATGACCTTTGTAAGAGTACTAACATGAGGGTTTGGATAGGGTTAAATGATTAAAGAATAATGCCCTTAAAAATGAAGATTAGAGAAAAAAGGGGTTAATTTTTTGAAGATTAGAGAAAAAAGGGGTGAAAATTAAATGTTTACAGAATAACAGCATAAATAAATGGGTTAAAATTAAAACGATTTTCAAGGAAACAGTTTTAAAATTAATCTGAGTCAATCTAGAAATAATATTGATGATGTTGAGGAGGATGTTTGTATAACTCAAAATACTATATCAATGAACTTGAAATAAACCAAATTTAAAGAGCAGATTAATCCTTATATAAAGTTTCAATTATAGAAGCATCCTTTGATATTGACATAGAAGATACTATGATTTTATATCCAAGTCGACCGAAAAAAAATACACAGTAAAACGTCGGCAATCCAATAAATATAAATATTACAATTAGTGACAATATAAAGCTATGCTTTTTATAGATTTGCATAGAAAATTTATTTAAATCTTATTCGTTGATAAGCATTATTGTGCTATCATATGTTCAACTGAGTGGTAATCACTTCACCAATTAATGTATGAATCTAAAGCACTAGTGTAATTTATCCCGGTATAAAATAACTAGTGCAATCATCCCGGTACAAAATCACTATAGTCTAATCATTCCTTGTTTAAAAACACTAGTGAGAACATTCCTTGGATAAAACTCTGCACTTTTACATAAATTAACTATGCATGCAAGTTTAAAAGACACTAAAAAATATAAAGCCACATTTTATTGAAAATGAAAGTGTATTGAAAAAAAACACTTTTTTGAACCTTATAATGACGGGTGAATGTTTTACACTTGACCCGGATAGAAAACCTAGTGAATTTTCGTTGGCGGATAAAAGTCACTGGGGATTTTCTCTATCCGGATACAATACACTGGCGGAATGAAACTACTGTTATACCTGTCTAAAAACACACAGCAATTTCATTGGTGGGCTATTTTAAATTAAGTATTACTCTTTTTAAAATATTTCCATCAAAAGTGTCTAATCAAGGAGAGGTAACTCAAGTTTATCAGTTTATTTTTGTGGTTCACATGTAATCAAATTGCACTTTTCTTCTATAGTCTGTTTCTTGAAATTAGTGTTTGAAAATAAGTATATATTAAATCAGATATGAATGGAAAGTTGCAATTAAAGCAAATAGCGTTGTATAGTATAATTAAAAAAAAAACATTTTATCATTTCACAGTTACAAGAACTATTTTTTTTTATCTTATTTGGATAGATTAAATAGGTTCACTCTAATTCTGTGCAATTTTATTATTCATTGTAATTAAAATTAAAATTTAGAAGTATTAGTAAAACTAGTTTACTTTGAGTAAAATATGTCAAAACATCCTTTTTTAATAAAGAGTATACATGTATGGAGTTACCTCTTTTTAAAAATTAATCTATCTCATAAAAACACATTGACCAACATGATTTTTTGATCACCACTCTTCAAATCATCTTCAAATTCTTGCAGTGTAAGGTCATATTTTCGTAGTCTTTTATGGAATTCGTGTCCTTTTTTTGCTGTTCCAATAAGCAACCTGTAATGAAGAAAAAGCTAAAATGACAAACAATGTTTTCCACTATATATATATTTTGCCTAGATTGTTAATACTTCTAACAAATTTAATATATTTGTCTATATAACAAAAGAACCAATAATGCAAATTGTCACTTATGCGTAAATTATTTCAGATCTTAAAGACATGTTTGTAACTGTAGATATATAATAATGATTTAACCATTGAAGTATGCATTGTACCTTATTGTTTAAGGCCAGCTGAAGCCAGCCTCTGGGTGCATGATATTCTGATTGCCTCTGAAAACGCATTAGTGGCCTTGTGCTGTGTATCTTTGATGTCTCTATGACAAAATCCTTGTTTCCATTCTCAATTAATTGTTTTAATATTGAAATTTTGGTTTTTGCTTGAAACATAATTGAAAATCTTTTAAAATATTAGTAGTAGTTCTAAGTGGGACCTATGGAAAAGCATAGTACTTAGTAATTGAAATACAGAACATTCCACTAGCAACTTCTGTTTTGTCTTTGGTGGGGAATTGACCCATTGGTAATCACGCACATCTCTCATTTCTATTCATATGAGCTTCTTTTCAGGTAGTTTCTTCAGTTTCACATTAAAGTTACAATTTTTTCTTTACTGAGAAATGTTTAACTTATTAAAGAGAGGGACAGTCAAACTCATAAATCGAAAATAAACTGACAACGCCATGGCTAAAAATGAAAAAAAGACAAACAGACAAACAATAGTACACATGACACAACATAGATAACTAAAGAATAAGCAACACGAACCGAACAAAAACTAGGGGTGATCTCAGGTGCTTCAAATTTTTTAATTTTCTGTAAACTCAGGAAGGTCAAGAGACTTTTTAAAAATATGATTTGAATTGGTATCCGGCTTCAATAAATTTGATTTAATTTGTCAATTTTTTGCCTAGATTGTTGATATCCAAAATATTTTCCTCCTTTTCAGCAAGAATTTGGGATTCCTTAAGTTCATTTTCTTTTATTCTGGCTTCAATAAAATTATTGTTGATATTTCAGTATAAATTTTAATGAAATCTCTGATGTCTCTTTGTCTTTTTATTAAGATATACAGCTTTGGCTTGAAAAAGTAATATTATCTTGCAATTAGTATAACCAGTGAAGCATCAATTCATATTATGTTTTCAGCTATTAGGATAATACTTATTCATGGTTATAAAATGTGTTAAAAAATGACTGCAGTATAAATCATAACCAACCAAATATGGTTTTATGATGTAACTTCCTATTTAATTTTTGGTGAATCAAAATAAAATCACATGTAAAAAACAGTATTGTTCATAATAGTGACATTAAACATTGTTAGGATTATATCCTAATGACATGTTTAGGGTAATCATAGTCATTTTAAATCCTACATTATAACTGTTAAATGATTAGTTTTATGGAATTAAATATATCAAATAATTTGGTGTGGAATATTATTGTGCATAGTACATTGTTGATGAATTCATGCGCGTGAGGGTATTAAAGAAGCTGGAAATTACCCTAAATGTCATTGTTGAGCTGTTATAATCTAACAGTTTTCCATCATACACTGTTAGTTTGTTGCTTCCTTCATCCCATATATGAATAAAATTGAGAATGGAAATGGGGAATGTGTCAAAGAGACAACAACCCGACCATAGAGAAGACAACAGCAGAAGGTCACCAACAGGTCTTCAATGCAGCGAGAAATTCCCGCACCTGGAGGCGTCCTTCAGCTGGCCCCAAAACAAATATATATACAAGTTCAGTGATAATGAAAGCCATAATAAACTCCAAATTGTATATGTTTGCCTACGTAGTTTGTTGGAAGGTTAACGTTGTCATTTTGCACTTCATGTATGGACGTGTACATAATACATGTGACATTTTTGTTGCTATCGCTTGCAATACTCATTGGTAAGTCGTTGTCATGGTAATCATTGGCAATTGTGAAAGCATCGGTTGCCATGTCTTCTACATGTTCATCTCTGTTTTCAGAGGTAGATTGTTCCAGCTGTATTTTGTTTTTAAATTTTCTGTAAGCTCAAGAAGGTCAAGAAACTGTTTAAAAATATGTTTTTGAATTGGTTTTAACTTCTTGGATTTCTATTTCTTTTCCATACGTTATTTGTGCTTTAATGGCATTTATTTTAAGCCATTTTGGTTTTGTAAATACTGAGAAATGAAAGAATGAATTTGGTTTAATTTTGTCCATTTACCGCCTAAATTGTTGATTTCCAAACAGAAAATCCTTTTCAGCAAGAATTTTGAATTCTCTTATAAGTTCCTTTTCTTTTATTCTGGCTTCAATAATTGTTGATATTTCAATGTAAATTTTAATGAAATCTCTGATGTATCTTTGTCTTTTTTCTCCCCCCCCCCTTTTCTGCATTTAACTATTAGGGTATATGTCTGGTCCTCCTTTTTTTCTTTCAACCAATCTGCAGTGCCATTATTCTTAACATTAATTTAGAATTATTGTGGAAATATTATTATTTGATTTTGAAGTTAGAATCATTTCTTCTGCGGGTTCGAATATTTGCCACCATTTAAAAAATCGCCAAAGAGTTTTTTGCTTTTAGTTAATAAATTACAACAAATCTGTTTAACGACTTCTAAACAGTGTACTGATTACTAGTTTCAGTTTGTTCGAATATTTTGTAATCTAAATCCGGGTTCTCTGTTTGTTTTTGGTCTCCAAATGTTGTAATGAAAATATTTGTAATTTTTTATCAAATATAAGTTGAGTTTTTTCAGAAAATGGATGATGGAAATTTTGAAGAATATTCGGCTGATTTTTTTATGAAGTTAA
>JAHUZM010000227.1:0-60301 GCA_019925275.1 Mytilus edulis
GGTGCAAAATTGTCCCGATTCAAATGCATTGATCGGCCAAAATAAAGGGGGGGTGCGGACCCCCGGAACCCCCCCTCTGGATCCGCCACTGTTGTTTCCTACTTGTTGACAAAGAAAATTAAAGCTCTATATATCAGAAAATCATTTGAAAAGTGTTGCATGTTACCTCATAAAAAAAGTAGAAATGGTTAAAACTAATTGATTTCGTTCCTGTTGTTTTTATTTTCCCGCGTCTCTCCGCTTCATTGGTACCCAATTTCCGGTGGCGATGATGCACAGTGTATATGTGAACGACTAACGCATTGAATGACACAGTATATGTACTACCACTACTACTCTAACGACAAAGAGGTTTTCCTCTTTTCTATTTTGAATATTTTGATACCTTTATTTGATTAATATCCCAATTACTTACACTCAATAATGATAAGTTTTCACATAAGAAGGATTGATTGATTGATTGATTGATTGTTGGTTACTTAACGTCCAGTGGCAAATATTTCATGCATATTCAGGACGAGAATAAATACAATAGGTAGGTTGTTGTAATAGAGGCCATCTACAGTGTAGGATGATGGACGGGGAAATTTGGACTGCCACTGGAAAATGAGGGTATATTGGATAGAGACAAAAATTTTGCCTTGCAACAGGCCACCTACGGACCCATCAAAGAGTTGTTGCAAGGGTTCTTAACGTGCAAAGAGCGTGGCACTCTCTTTACACGAGGCATCAGATTTAACGTCCTCCTTCTGACCGAACGTGACTGCGAACTTGATACATCCCGCACAGCCAAACGGACGCCCCACTTCAGCAAGCGTTTTACTTCCGGTCGGGAGAAGACCAAGTGACCATATTTCTATACCCCAGTCACCCTTGGGGTGCAAAAGAAGGTTTGTTGTCTTTAATATAAAAAGAAGATGTGGTATGATTGCCAATGAGTCTGACAACTGTCCACAAGTGGCCAAATGACACAAAAATTAACTGCTATAGGTCACCGTACGGCCTTCAACAATGAGCAAAGCACATGCCGCAGCTATATAAAAGGCTCCGAAATCACATCAGAAAACCAATTCAAACGAGAAAACTTTAATTAATGTACAAAAAAGGAACGAAAAACAAATATGTAACACAGCAACAAACAACAACCACGGAAATACAAGCTCCTGACTTGGAACAGACACATTTATATAGTGGCGGGGTTAAACTAGTTGTTGTCAGTTAAATTGTCTTTCATTTATAACCTTTACGCCATGATATACCTGGCCGTTGATACTCTCAAAACTAGTAATTCTTCACAGTTGTTAATCCATGTATGGTCTTTTACGGTGACCGATTAATTTAGTATCATTCTAAGAAATGTATGCTCGATAAGAGTAACCACCTCAGTTGCGCATGTCAGTTTTAGATATTGAGCTCAGTGTACATGATGATGAAAATTTGTGAAAGTTTCTATCTGTGACTCCTTACCAAATTACCAAATTTACCAAATTGCTCGTTACATCTTCAGGATTAGGATATTCATTTGGACCTAAGCTTTACGAAGACTCCTTATGAGATTTATTCCCCCTGTTCCATTGAATTAAGTGATATGCATTTCTAAATGGTAAACCATAAGTGATAGAGACCTAGGGTCTTTAGATTTGAGGTCCTTGGTCCAAAAAAATAAAAAGTAAGTTAAGGTCAAAGGTCAAGGTCATATTCTTAATTTTTGATTTTGGCTTATTTTCATTTATTTTCAAAAACCGTATAAGATATCGACACATTATTTTCACTAAATTGTTAGTTGCGACATGTCTTAACACTTGAATTTTGATTGCGAGGATACCTTGGCAGTAAGTGACTGTTTCCCCCCTTTTATATTTAGAATAATGAGTAAAGTGATATAACTCATTATCCATACATATTACAGACCTAGGGTCTTTTGATTTGAGGTCCTTGGTTTATGACCTTGAAATTGAGGTCAAGGTCATAGGTTATTTGCACGTTCTAGGTTTTGACCTTTGCTTTAAATTCATATTTATACATCATTAAGCCATAGGAAATGACATTTAAGACTTTTTATTTATATTTTGATTACAAAATAGATATTAACTGGTGGAAAGACCTTCATTGTTCTATGAACAATTGATTTTTGATTAATATTTAATTCGCTTCTTTCTAATTTGAAGTCTAAAAACATTATAAGATACATGGGGAACAATACAGAAGTATTTATCATTCCATTTTTTAATTCTTGTTTGCTGTGTTTGAAACCACATACTCAAATAAGGTAGTGTTCAAAATATTCGTGTTAAAAGTAGGTCAATAACAGCATTGAGACATCTGTGCCATGGGCGGATCCAGGATTTTGGAAAGAGGGGGCGAAGTTTTGAAAGATTCGAAAAAATTTTGGGACCTTTTGGGGCCGAAACATAAAATAAGTGTAATATGCACTTTTCAAACGGTTACTGGCGTGGGGCATGTATATTTTGTAGTTGCTGTAAAGTGTAAGGGGTGGATAGTTTCGATGCCGTCACAGATTTCTTGTTGTAAACAGGGTATACGCCGGGGTATTCAATGAAATTTACAATTCGGCCCGCACAAGTTAAAAAAGACAAACAAGCAATTTCTTATCCAAATGTTTGGTTGATATGTTTCACCCAACACAATTAAGGGAAGTGAGGGGTTCAAATCAACCAAAGGCTAAGAATGAGTCTGAAATGACAACGAATTTATGAATGACGGTCGACAAATGAAGACATAAAGGCCACACACATCAGGTTGCAGTCTGATCTTGAGAATAATAGAGAAACAGACATTCCGTTCAGACATGCAAACCCCTGCCACAAAAAAAAAAATGCCCGTTTTTATTCATCATGTTCATTTAATGCTAAATAATTCTGTTGGATTATTTTGTTTCTAATAGCAAAAACAGTGGACATGATTATTGTTGTCAATCCAGATACAGCCAGAATTTTTGTTTAAGGCAAAAATCAGAGTCATTTTTTTGTTCACTCTAATATCTCAGACTGTCTCCTCAAATCAAATGATTCGTACCTTAGACTTTAAATATATCTATGTTATTTTACAATTGGCTGGGGCGTTTGGGGTTAAACATGTTTTCGTAGGTATTGCCGTGGAACTTTTTATCATGTAAGTGTTATAGTCTATAGATTGTTTGGTGGAATAGTGAAATAAAAGTTAATACTTCTTGCTCAATCCTGTGTCGCTTTGAAGGTGTCATGATTGTCATCTTCAGCCTAAGCAATGTGTTACTGTAATTTGAATTTCAAAATGACTAAGCGACGTTTTTTTCGATGCACTGTTCAACTCAACTATAGAGAATGACATGACTTTGACAATCAGTACATTCCAGCGAAACATATCTTTATAAGTAAAGAATTATCGCATAAAAATTAAATACTACAGTACACGGGAAATGGCAAAGTTCACGAAGTCTAGTCTTATAAATCATTTAAAAAAAAAAAAAAAAAAAAAAGCCCGAGCAAAGGGGGGGGGGGGGCGTACGCCCTCTACGCCCCCCTCTGGATCAGCCACTGTGTACAGTGGTAAGAGGGGAGTTGGAGGGGTCCTTATCCCGAAATCCTGGGCTGAAAATCACGTAATCACAAGGTTCCAAATTTAAAAAATTTAAATCCCGATATCCCGCAATTCGAAAAGGAATTTCTGCATCCCGAAAGGATCAATCCAAAAATCCCGAGCTTAAAACACCCGATCCCGACGCACCGAAAAAAATCTTACCATCCCTTGATAAGAACACGTCTGATATTTGGTTTTCGGTCTTACTTTAAATGAAATCTCATGATAAAAGACATTTTCTTATCATCAATGGTGTATAGTATAAACACAATTATATACCATAAACAGTTATCGGCCAAAGTTTATGAGGTATAATAAATCGAAGGTACTTTCAACTGAATGTGGTTATACGATCAAAGAAACACGTAATTTTATAGTTAGATGTTCGAGTGTAGGGTATGATAATAAATCGCAAATAATGTAAATATTAAAGTTACCAGATCAATATAACAGTACCAGTCTATTTTATAATACCAAGGATCTCGAAAGTAGGCGTTACAAAAACTATGAAATCCCATTATTGCACACTGCAATTTTGTAGAATAAACACTTCAAATAACAAGACAGTATTCCGTGTGAAGGATTAGGTTTTGGACATACAAAGAGATCATTCTTGTTTGTAATAATTAGCTGTAAACAAACTTTGTGTCTTTTGAAATAAAAGTTCAACTTTTGCCTTAAAATTAAAACAGAAGAAGGAAAATTGTCGTTTAACGAACTTCCGGGTAAGTTATTACCTTATATTTCCTAATATGTAATAAAATATTTGTTAATATTTTACAGCGGTGTCAGAAGATTTTGTAAATAATTCTCTGTGTATGTTATTTTATGGATAATGTGCTATTTTATTGACACCACATTATGAAATATTTATATGTAGTATGATTTCCAATGAGACACTCTCATACCAAACGACATAGAAGTTAAAAACTATAAATCACAGTACAGCCTTCAACAATAAGCAAAACCCAAACCCTATAAAAGGCCTTGAAATGAATGTGTCATTTTATGGACAATAATCGCCACATACTGTATGTATAAAATAAAAATATGTGATATGATTTCCAATGAGACTACTCTCTTTAAGATACCAAAATGACTTAGAAGTTAGTTTAAACATTATAATAAAATGTCACAATGTAAATCAATTCAAACGAGAAAACTAGCGGCCTGATTTATGCGTTAATCAATGAACGAAAAAAAAATATGTTGCACAACAACAAATAATAACCACTGACTTACCGGCTCCTGACCGACTATGTATGTACATGTTCTCAGTGGAGCCTGTAAATCAGTGGTTGTCGTTAGCCAACAGTGAATTACAGGCTCCTGCACGATTCTGTATGTATCGGCTCTCAGTCCGGAGCCTGGCTGTTGGTCAATGGCTGTCGTTGGTCGATAACTACATTATTTTTCGCTTATTGATTTGAACATCTAATTTGACAGACCGTTGTTTTGCATGATTTGTTTTACAATTTGTCATTTCGGGGGCCTGTTATAAATAACTATGCAGTATGGGTTTTGCTTATGGTGTCAGACCACCAATTAAAAATCCCTATCTGTTCAACCAAATTTTGCAATTTTCACAGCTTTCTAAATATTTTACCTTAAGTTTAACTTCAAGGAAACCAGGTATATCCTGAATTGTACATGTATCACCTTCCTACATGCCAAATTTCAACCAATGTTTAAAGTCTTGTAACAAATTTCTGATTTTGAAAAGACAGGTACTACCAAAATAACTCCCGGTTTTCTGGAAATCTTAAATTAGTGTACTATGTAGCGCATTAATCCTGAATTTTTAATGCAAACTCATAGACAAGTGAATTTTGGCTCAAAATGGTCTAAATATATTTCCCTTTCACCAAAAGTTTCATTTCTGCAAATTTGTTGGTTAGTTTAAGTAAACAATGACATCAAAAGCACTATTTTGTGTCAAAGTAGGACTACTTTTACATACATTCTAAATTGGAGGGAGTAATTGGTGGTCTGACACCTTATTGTTGACGGAGACAGCACTATAACTTATTATTTGTTAAATCCACGCCATTTAGTCTGTTACGAATATACAGCTTTCTTTTTGGTATTCATAGAAAACCATCTTATTTTTCAATTTATGTTTTTTTTTTATTTTATGATTACCAGTCAATATGTTTAAAATGCATAATTTACAATCAATACCTATATTTATTCAAGGAACAATGCTGTTTTCATGACTGGAATGGAATGAAATCATAAATCGAAAAGAAACTGAAAACGTCATGGCGAAAAACCACTAATTTAAAAGACAAAAAACAGTACTCAATTTAACCAAAATATAGAAAATAAAATAAAATTGAGAATGGTTTTAAGAAATTAAAAGACTGCATAAAACGAACTCCACCAAAACCCGAGGGTGATCTCAGGTGCTCCAGAATGAATATACTCCACATGTTTCATCCACCAACAACCACTATTATGGCCTACGACCACCTAATGACCACTGATTTATGGATACAACAACTTATTGGTATCATTAATCAAATTCCCCTTCAACTTAAATAACTAAAAATAATGACAATAAACCAATAGAAAGATATTACTTTGCCCCGATATGAACGACTATTTTTAATATAGAAAAAACTAATAAAATAGACCATGAACCATGAAAAAAATTAAAAAATGTCGTGCGTCCGAAGCAATTATGAATTTATACACCCATCCGGGTTTCGAACTCCTGCTATTTGGATATATCGAGACAAAATCATAAACTCTAAATAACTCAATAATGTTAGATATGGAAAGTTTAGTTCTTCCCTTGCCGGGATTATATATAAAAAAAGGAGCGAAAGATTCCAAAGGAACAGTCAAACTCATAAACCGAAAATAAATTGACAAAGCCATGGCTAAAAAGTTAAAAGACAAGCAGACATTTATACACAATATATGGTATATTTCAATTTGATTGTATGATATCACTTATTTATTTATTGTGTGTTTGGCTTGTAAATGTATAAGTATATAATGCAATTGTTAATGTATAATTGTTATCCTCTTGTAGTACCATACGTGTGTCTAAGTTGAAATAAATTGTCTTGTCTTGACATACAATAGCACATAAAACACAACAAAGTCAACTACAAACATACAATGCAACACGAACCCGACCAAAAACTGAGGGTGGTCTCAGGTGCATAAACGGCGAATATCATCATGTTTAATGATTCCTTATATTGCTGTTTTAACTTCACAGGTTATCTACTCAGCATCCATAGTTTGTACCACGTGGTTGGTATAGGATGAAAAGAATCGACATTAGTTTCTTGCGTCTTTTTCGATTGGTGAAGAATTTGATGTTGTGTACATGTGTAGTAATAACATTTGTTGGAACATACCTTTATTTTGATTATGTGAAATGCGAACAGTTCAAAGACACATTTTTATACCGTTATCCTTTTGGAAATGTCAGTAGTATTGTTCAAGAACTTAAAAAGACAGGCACAACACATACTAAAGAAATCAATGATGTCTATCGATTATATAATATAATAAATTCACCTAAAAATGCTTGCAAGAAACCTGTTTCTTTGTTAGTAATTGTAAAATCAAAATGTAGTAATTATGGTCAAAGATCAGCAATAAGAAATACCTGGGGAAAAGGCGGAAATCCTAATATTTATGTTTACTTTTCACTTGGGTACGAAGCGGAAGTACAAGATGAGATTAATAAAGAAATTCATGCGCATAATGACATCATCCAAGGATCATTTGATGACGTGTACAGAAATAATATATATAAGACATCTTTGAACATTAGATGGGTAAGTGTTTATTGTTCTCATCTTCAATACGTTTTATTCATCGACGATGATTACCTCCTCAATGTGAAAGGAATATTATCTTATGTACGAATGTTAACAAGTTTAAACATTTCAAATAAAATGTATGGATATCGAGGTCAATGCTGGAAACCTATCCGATTATGTTTTCATGAAAAATCTTACATTTCACTGGAAGAATATCGGTACGATTATTGGCCGGACTATTTATTAGGCGGGACAATATTAACCACAATGGATGTGATTATAAGAATATCAAGTGCAATTCCATATATCAAAAGAATCAGCATCGATGATACGTATGTAGGAATTGCTGCTCATCTTTTAGGAATTGAATTGATAGATGAAAAAAGGTTTTCAAAACAATCTCGTTCCGCTAGTCAAATGAAATATCTTCTAAGTGCTCATGGATATGATGAAGAGTCTTTAATCGCCACATGGGAAGAATTTACAAAGTTATGAAAATTCAATTTTAATCATGTATGTGAAGTTAGCAGCCGGTTCGTTATTCGTTATTCGATATTCAATATCCAATCGGCTGCTAGCAGCCGGTTTGATATTCAAAATTTAGTGAAAAAAATAATAAGAAAATTAAATACTTGATAACATAAAAAGCATGATTTTCATATTTAAAAAGACTGATAAAATACGTAGGAAATCGTTAAATGACCTTTTCAAGCTGTCGTAATTTCTCGTCGTAATTTCTCGTTGTCCTCGAATATAAACCCTTTTTCATGTTACATATTTGTCTATATGTCATATAGAGTTTTGTCAATAAAACGACTTCAAAGATGTACTTTTGTGTATAATATTTCTTAAGACAAAAAGAAAAACCCATAACTCTGAAAAAATATTTATAACTATAAATAGAAATATATATGGAAAGCCAAAAAAACAAAAACAAATCAGTCGAAAAATGTCAAAATTTTAGGACAAAGGGCACAGGGTAATGGTGAGAGCCCCCTGATCTCTCAATCTTTCTAATACTTGACAGACATTTAGTCAATAGGTAGATACAAACGTGACTAAAAGGAATTTGGGTACACTTCCTGTCTTTTATGTTTACGGAGCGCCCAAAGTGCCAGTTGGATATTCAAAATATATAGCGAAAACCTACCTGAGACCGCTTAAATGAGGTTGAGACCCCCCGGGTCTTTCAATGTACATAAAATTCAACCAAATCATTGACTCTGTATATATGAAGGTTGTATTACATGGATTTACCAGAATAACGTCATCTTCTATATCTACGGAGGGCTAAGATTGTCACTTTTCAGTCGAAAAATGTCAAAATTTTAGGACAAAGGGCACAGGGTAATGATGAGAACCCCCTGATCTCTCAATCTTTCTAATACTTGACAGACATTTAGTCAATAGGTAGATACAAACGTGACTTAAAGGAATTTGGGTACACTTCCTGTCTTCTATGTTTACGGAGCGCCCAAAGTGTCAGTTGGATATTCAAAATATATAGCGAAAACCTACCCGAGACCGTTTAAATGAGGTTGAGACCCCCCGGGTCTTTCAATGTCCATAAAATTCAACCAAATCATTGACTCTGTATATATGAAGATTGTATTAGATGGATTTACCAGAATAACGTCATCTTCCATATCTACGGAGGGCTAAGATTGTCACTTTTCAGTCGAAAAATGTCAAAATTTTAGGACAAAGGGCACAGGGTAATGGTGAGAGCCCCCTGATCTCTTAATCTTTCTAATATTTGACAGACATTTAGTCAATAAGTAGATACAAACGTGACTAAAAGGAATTTGGATACACTTCCTGTCTTCTATGTTTACGGAGCGCCCAAAGTGCCAGTTGGATATTCAAAATATATAGCGAAAACCTACCTGAGACCGCTTAAATGAGGTTGAGACCCCCCGGGTCTTTCAATGTACATAAAATTCAACCAAATCATTGACTCTGTATATATGAAGGTTGTATTAGATGGATTTACCAGAATAACGTCATCTTCCATATCTACGGAGGGCTAAGATTGTCACTTTTCAGTCGAAAAATGTCAAAATTTTAGGACAAAGGGCACAGGGTAATGATAAGAGCCCCCTGATCTCTCAATCTTTCTAATATTTGACAGACATTTAGTCAATAGGTAGATACAAACGTGACTAAAAGGAATTTGGATACACTTCCTGTCTTCTATGTTTACGGAGCGCCCAAAGTGTCAGTTGGATATTCAAAATATATAGCGAAAACCTACCTGAGACCGCTTAAATGAGGTTGAGACCCCCCGGGTCTTTCAATGTCTATAAAATTCAATTAAATCATTGACTCTGTATATATGAAGGTTGTATTAGATGAATTTACCAGAATAACGTCATCTTCTATATCTACGGAGGGCTAAGATTGTCACTTTTCAGTCGAAAAATGTCAAAATTTTAGGACAAAGGGCACAGGGTAATGATGAGAGCCCCCTGATCATCTAATACAACCTTCATATATACAGAGTCAATGATTTGGTTGAATTTTATGTACATTGAAAGACCCGGGGGGTCTCAACCTCATTTAAGCGGTCTCAGGTAGGTTTTCGCTATATATTTTGAATATCCAACTGGCACTTTGGGCGCTCCGTAAACATAGAAGACAAGAAATGTATCCAAATTCCTTTTAGTCACGTTTGTATCTACTTATTGACTAAATGTCTGTCAAATATAAGAAAGATTGAGAGATCAGGGGGCTCTCACCATTACCCTGTGCCCTTTGTCCTAAAATTTTGACATTTTTCGACTGATTTGTTTTTGTTTTTTTGGCTTTCCATATATATTTCTATTTATAGTTATAAATATTTTTTCAGAGTTATGGGTTTTTCTTTTTGTCTTAAGAAATATTATACACAAAAGTACATCTTTGAAGTCGTTTTATTGACAAAACTCTATATGACATATAGACAAATATGTAACATGAAAAAGGGTTTATATTCGAGGACAACGAGAAATTACGACGAGAAATTACGACAGCTTGAAAAGGTCATTTAACGATTTCCTACGTATTTTATCAGTCTTTTTAAATATGAAAATCATGCTTTTTATGTTATCAAGTATTTAATTTTCTTATTATTTTTTTCACTAAATTTTGAATATCAAACCGGCTGCTAGCAGCCGATTGGATATTGAATATCGAATAACGAATAAAGAACCGGCTGCTAACTTCACATACATTTTTAATCATTGTCTCTCCTTAATCACACCATTATTAGCTAGTTTAAAAATTTGCATTTTCTATTATTTTGTTTATACCATGTTTAATGATTTAACTTTTACATAGATATAGGAAGATGGGGTATGAGTGCCAATGAGACAACTCTCCACCCAAGTCACAATTTATAAAAGTTAACCATTATAGATCAAGGTACGGTCTTCAACACGAAGCATCTAATCTACATAAAAATATCTTTTTTTTTTTCTTTGCAAGCTTCAGTCATCATGAAAGAGATATGTTATTATGCGGAATTGATTAAACGTTTCGAATAAAACGCCTATGGACTCAGAATATCATTTATTTGAAATTAAGGGATTATGATTACAAATAAGAAAACTATGCACAAGGATCCGACATTACGTACAGGCAAACATTGGTCACCATACACTAATAAGCAAAAAATATTTAATGTTATTCAAAAGAGAAAATTAACATCATGAACAATTAACATATGAATAAACGAAAAATAAATATGACAGGCACCCTACAGTAACAAATACTAAATAATAATGTATCCAAAAGAGGGACGAAGGATACCAAAGGACAGTCAAACTCATAAATCTAAAATAAACTGACAACGCCATGGCTAAAAATGAAAAAGACAAACAGACAAACAATAGTACACATGACACAACATAGAAAACTAAAGAATAAACAACACGAACCCCACCAAAACCTAGGGGTGATCTCATGTGCTCCGGAAGGGTAAGCAGATCCTGATCCACAATATAGACGACTGTTAACCATATTTTGCGTTTCTTGCGAAAGCTTTAGTTGGTACCGAAAAAACTACAGAGATGATCAACACAATGCAGTGTTTCGATGTTTATCTTGAACAATGTCATATATAGATATAACGAACTTTGTTGTTAGGTTTTATGTGTTCTTGTCTCTTATGGGGAAAAGATTAATTGGCAATTACACCACATCTTTTTAATTTTATATTTGATAAGCAATGATAAAAATGATACAAGAGAGTTGCTTCTAATCACGACTCTTACCCAACCTATATTATTAGCTATAATCTTGAATTCTTGAAACATAATTATGTGTGCAAAAAAAAACCCCTGTGTATATATTTCCTTGTTAGAATGAGACTCTAAAATTACGGGGGTATACAAGTATTGACTGACAGTAAACCCTTACCAAAGTAGGGTGTCTTTTTGACTGATTGATGTTTGAAATCAATCAGAAGAAGAGATAATGCCACGGTTTCTGCACATTAAGAACTCTAATAACAACTGTTTGAGTCCGTATTTGTTTCCGGTGTTTGAAAAATTCCTTATGTTTTGCCGTAGTTTTAGGGAGTTCATATGTATTTACGTAATTTTGAGAGTTTGTGGAGTCTGTAAATGTTTCTGGTGTTTGGAGACCGCATGTGGTTCCTGTGTTTGTGGGATACCCTATGTATTTGCGATTTTTGGGGAGTCTGTATATGTATCCATTGTTTGGGTAGTCCTTTAATGTTTCCGGTGTTTTGACGTTCCCATCGATAAAAATCAATGTTTACATGTAATTTAAATCCGATTTTTAAACGACCGAAAAATTATGTTAAAAGAAATGTTGTATTGTCTTGGGATGATTAGCTGTTAACTTTTTTTAGACATTACTTCTAAATGCTAAACATGCTAAAGGAATATTAGTTTTAGCCAAGCTAATCTATTTCATTTTCTATCTTAAGACCTTTATGATGTATTTCAATTGGTAATTATGGTTGCAAACTACATTGTAAATTTAATATGAAATTATGACCATATTTTGAGGGTATGAACTTTATTTTGTGTTTTGTATTGCACAAAAGTCCCCCAAAAAGGGAGTGTCAATTTGCAACAGCATAATGTTTACCTTTGTATTGTCATCGTTCACATCGTATACATTACAATGTAAACAATATCGTGTCAATATCGTTTTTATATTGTATACAAAGTCTATAATTTCGGTATTTATTCTAAGCTCGGAATTGAATATTATATAAATTGTCTGAAACTTGAATTACACATATATTACTGATTATTCCTGTCCATGTATTTTCCAATTTTCCAATTTTCCAATGATTTTTTAACATATATAGCGATTAATACATGACCTTTTCCATATTGATCTGGGTATCACACCGAGACCCCAATATCAGCCCCAGACGTAGTCGAGGTGCTGATATGGGTCGAGTTTCAGACCTTTTTCTTTATTAGCCACCAATCAAAAAGGTTTGTATAATCTTTTATTAAATGATATGAGCAAATAAGCCCTAATACGGATAAATCAGCATGTGCAATACTAAAAACGTTCCACTGTCGATATAAATCAAGATTTAATATTGCTCTTCGAACAGGGCCAATACGGAAAAAAACAGGGCCAATACAGAAAAAAGCGGGAAAAAAGCCGAATTAGCCCTAGGGCTAATACAGGACGTTCACTTCCGGTTTTCAATTTTCTTACGCCATTACTTAACTTTGGAAGTATCGTTATGCATAAAAACATTTGTATAATATTTTTTAAATTAAAGTCATAAAATAAACAGGTTTAATGATGTGCAATGTTTTGTAACGTCTTAAAGTTTTAAAACGGAAAAAAACAGGGCCAATACAGAAAAAAGCGGGAAAAAAGCTGTATTGGCCCATGGGCTCATACGGGACGTTTACTTCCGGTTTTTAATTCTCTTATAATCATTTAATAAAAGTGTTATTAACTGGCTGTTTCTGTATTGGCACTGGTATAGATTCTCGGTCAGCTGTATTGGCCCTCGACCCTACGGGTCTCGAGGCCAATACAGCAAACCTTGAATCTATACCAGTGCCAATACAGAAACAGCCAGTTAATAACACTATATTATGGGAACAAGAATCTTCATGTTGTTAACTCTTAAGTGTTGTGTTCCGTGCTTTTTGGCTCGTTCTTGGTTTTATTTTTGGTCTTTAATCATCATTGTTTGTCCTTCGAATGTTTATTGTCATAGAATTGTTTCCGATTTATGTTAGTAATTCCAGTATTGAATATTATTTTTATTGTTGCTTATTAAATGGATATATGCTGTTGTCGTACTACACTTGAAATATGTAAAGGCTGTATAACTTGACCCAACAGTAAGTACTGATGGTCAAAATTTATACATTAATTAAGATGATATAAATACAGGTTAAACAAAAACAAAGGTAGGAGGAACCTACATGAACTTAAAAAGTATTGATACCATTGTTCAAATCTTATTACGAGGTTTATGTCTTGCAAACATCACCTACATATACACGTCAAATTACAGATTAGATGGCAATCTAGTATCAATAGATCGAAGGCCACATGTCGCTAATCAGTAGAGACACGGACATATCGTAATAAATCAAAAGACGACGTACTCATTACAGTATTGGGAAATACTTCTTCAATATAATTCTATTGAGGTGAACATTGTACTTTTCAACACATCATTATGTTATTTATTGTCATTGAGTGTGATGGGTAAGATTTTCCATTTACTGTCAGTTCCCGATTGATGCACTTACTCAGATCTCTATGTAATGCTCGTCCCTGAGATTTTTAACCATCAAAGAGTATCTGCGCACGATGTGTTAGTCCCTTTGTTTTTTTTTATCCTGGCAATAGTCAGTTTCTATTGAACTGTTGAATTAAGAGGCCTTTACTCAACAAATAATTGTTTCTAAGTTAATGCTAGCCGCGAGGGTATAATTCCAACATACATCAGAAGTCTTTAAAGTAAGGTTCAAACCATTTGTAGTTTGTTTTTATAATGCCCTGTATTCTTTTTATTTTTTTTTATTTTTTTTGGATGTTTTTGGTGTTCAAACTACAGTGCATACATACATTTTTACAAGACATAAGTGAATGACATGACATGTATGGCATTGTTATACTATTGACATTATGCAAATAAGACATAGTAAAAAATTACAAAATAGTGTTGTGAATATTCAGTATATGATACGTCTTGAGAATACTTTGGAATACATTATACTATAACAATATTAAAAAATAAATTTAATTAAATAGCTTTCATAAATTCCCCCCATCTGTTGACAAATGATTCGTGTTTGTCTTTAAAAATATATAACTATTCTAATATCTCCAGACGTCTTTTCAAAAATTTAAGAAAAGCTTGCACAGATATGAACAGTCTGTCTAATTGTGTGTTCTTTAGATAATAAATGTAATATTTTGACTGTAGAATGCAATAATTTAAAACTAAGTTATCAGAATTCAATACACCAAAAATGACACTGTCTTTATTCAAGAATAGTTTTTCTCCAAAAACTGAATACCAGCAATTTGAAAAATCTCTCCAAAATTGTTTTATTTCTGTACATTCAAAACATTTATGCTCTATAGTTTCTATTTTTTTACATCTGGCACATTCATTAGTTAAGGAAAGTTTATATTTTTCAAGAAGATAATTATGTGAGACTATTCTGTGTAGTAATTTATATTGGAAAGCTTGTATTTTGCTTTCTATAGTACATTTGAAAGCTAATGAATAAATATTTTTCCATTGTTCGTCACTAATTTCTATATTAAAACTTTCTTCCCATCTTTGTTGTGAAATAGGAGAAACACTTCCCCGATCGATAAAAAGTGAATATACATCTTTAGCAAATAATTTACTAATAGTCATTTTTTTATTCTCATGCTCAAAAACGAATCCAAATGAGTTGCTGTTAGGTGACATGTGTTGTTGTTACAAAAAATCTTTCCAGTCACGTGGTATAGCAAGTTTAATAGGTAGAATGTCTACAAAAGTGACATTCAGGTTATATTTTTTGTTAATAGCGTTATGAGACAAAAAAATCGCCTTTATCATCTATAGTATCATTGATGAACCTTATGCCTTTCATGTACCAAGAGCTGTAAAAATACTCTTTTGATCAATTTTGATAAACGGATTGAACCAAATAAATTCTTTTCTAACATGAAATGCATTTAACGGGATGAAAATACCCTTGAAATGTTTCCAAGCAGATAGCACTTCTATATAAAAAAGAGGTGCTTTCAAATTCAAAAATTCAAATTCACATCTGCTCATAAACAAGTCCTCTAAATCAAAAAGGGAGAAAAATGCTTTGGAAACATGTTTCCATTTGGAGTCATGTTCTGACACCCACATAATACGAAAGGATAACAGCTGTACTTCAAAATTTGGAGCTTTCAGTCCCCCCTCGCTTGTAGACTTTTGAATAACTTCCGATTTAACTGTCGGAGTACTACCATTCCATAAAAACTATTAATATCACGTTGTATTTTAATTACATACGCTCTTGGTACATGTGTAGATGAAATGACATAAATAAGCTTCGATATTGCAAGTGATTTAAGAATTACAATTTTTCCGATCAAGGAAAGGTTTCTGATCCTCCATAGTTTAATCATTGATTCCATTTTTTCTATGCATGTATCTAAATTAGAACAAACCATTTCTTCATCAGCATTAAATTTTAAACCTAAGGTTTTAAAACCATCTGTCCATTTAATAGGAAGGGAACCTTCTTTGTTAAACATATTTCTTCCAATCCATGTTGCTTCGGTTTTAGAAAAATTTACTTTTAATCCTGAACACTTCTCAAAATCGTTAAAGGAATCTAATAAAATTTGCGCGGAGAATACATCTTTCAAAAAACAAGTGGTATCATCAGCCAACTGTGAAATTTTGATTTCAGTATCCCCAATTTTTATACCAGATATCTGATTGTTCTTACGAATACTTATTGCCAGCAGTTCAACGGCCAAAATAAAAAAAGGAGACAAAGTACACCCTTGTCGAACACCTCTCTCAATTGTGAATGGACTAGAACTAAATCTATTATTAACGACAAGACTAGATATATTTGAGTATAAAGTTAAGACCCATTTCCGGAAATTGCTACAAAAAATTAAAACAAACCAATGCTTTTTGAATAAATTTCCATTCTAGCGTATCAAACGCTTTTTCGAAATCGACCGGTAATATAAGCCCTGGATAATTCTTTAAAGTAGTTAACAATATAATATCAGCAATGAGTCGTAGATTTTCACCAATGTATCTACCAGCCACATATCCCGTTTGGTCCGGATCTATAAGCTTTGGAAGAAATAATTTCATTCTTTCCGCAATAACTTTGGCTAATAATTTAAAATCAAAATTTTAAGATAGAGAGGGGACGCCAGTTCGACAAGAGTGTTCTATCTTTATCTTTCTTTGGAATAAGAGTAAGAATACCCCGTCTTTGATCTATTGCGAGGGTTCCGGTTTCGAAGGAATATTCATAGCTTTCTAACACATATTTTTTTATATCAATCCAGAAAAATTTGTAAAACTCAGCAGTAAGCCCGTCTGTACCAGGGCTTTTATTATTTTGAAGAGTTTTTAACCTACATTGAAAAATGCTGAATTGCAACAAAAACAAACGTCAACATAAATTGAAACGAACTAATTGATAACCACTGTCATATTCATGACTTTGCACAACAAGGACATTGATATACTAAATGATAGGTTGCGACTGTCATACAAGTCAGAGGTTTAGCGCTATAAAACCAGGTTCAATCCATTCTGTGACAAGTGCTTTTACTATCCTTGCGGTCATCCGATGTTTAGTACTTTGATTATACAGTGCTTTTTAATTTTCCTCAAAGTTCAGAATTTTCGAGATTTTACTGTTTGTTTAACCTGGCATTATGACTAGCCAAACCTCCCGTTAGTAATTAATAGAACTACTTACAGCAAAAAATTGTTAAGAGACGTTGGAAAATGTTTTCCGTAAAAAAATAAATCTTGTATGGTCTTCATCGTATCCCACAACATACTTTCTTTAGAAGGCTTTACACATATTTTGACACGAGCGTCACTGATGAGTCTTGTGTAGACGAAACGCGCGTCTGGCGTACTAAATTATAATCCTGGTACCTTTGATAACTATTTACACCGCTGGGTCGATGCCACTGCTGGTGGACGTTTCGTACCCGAGGGTATCACCAGCCCAGTAGTCGACACTTCGGTGTTGACATAAATTTCAATAATGTGGTCATTTTTTTTTTTTATAAATTTACTGTTTACAAAACATTGAACTTTTCGAAAAGCTAAGGATTTTCTTAACCCAGGCATAGATTAGCTTAGCCGTATTTGGCACAACTTTTTGGAATTTTAGATCCTCAATGCTCTTCAACTTTGTACTTGTTTCGCTTTAAGAATATTTTGTTATGAGCGTCACTGATGAGTCTTGTGTAGACGAAACGCGCGTCTGGCGTACTAAATTATAATAATTGTACCTTTGATAACTATTTACACCGCTGGGTCGATGCCACTGCTGGTGGACGTTTCGTACCCGAGGGTATCACCAGCCCAGTAGTCGACACCTCGGTGTTGACATAAATTTCAATAATGTGGTCATTTTTTTTTTTTTTATAAATTTACTGTTTACAAAACATTGAACTTTTCGAAAAGCTAAGGATTTTCTTAACCCAGGCATAGATTAGCTTAGCCGTATTTGGCACAACTTTTTGGAATTTTAGATCCTCAATGCTCTTCAACTTTGTACTTGTTTCGCTTTAAGAATATTTTGTTATGAGCGTCACTGATGAGTCTTGTGTAAACGAAACGCGCGTCTGGCGTACTAAATTATAATAATTGTACCTTTGATAACTATTTACACCACTGGGTCGATGCCACTGCTGGTGGACGTTTCGTCTCCGAGGGTATCACCAGTCCAGTAATCGATACTTCGGTGTTGACATGAATATCAATAATGTGGTCATTTTTTTTTTAATAAATTTCCTGTTTACAAAACATGAACTTTTCGAAAAACTAAGGATTTTCTAATCCCAGGCAGAGATTAGCTTAGCCGTATTTGGCACAACTTTTTGGAATTTTGGATCCTCAATGCTCTTCAACTTTGTTCTTGTCTGGCTTTATAAGTATTTTGATATGAGCGTCACTGATGAGTCTTGTGTAGAATGAAAGATGATATCAATCGTACAAAATGATAGTTGGTTAAACAAAGGCACGTTGTAAGTTTCCGTCTTAAAAAAATGACACATTTATTTAGTAACAAAAAATAAAACATTTTGAAGACCTGATTGGTCAAGTTTATCCAATTGGAGGTCCGTTTGCAACATGAACTGGCGAACAGAGTTTGCAAGTCTTTGCACAGTTGATCCTAACTGTAGGTACATTACAGAGATTGCTGACAACAAACGGTTTACAATCTAGTCCCGTTTTATCTTCACAAGGAAGACCTGTAATATAACATACATAGAATTGAACAATCGAATATCATATTCATTGTAATCATTCACATAGTTTTATAATATATTAAATATCTGAGGGGTCTAAATACAGCACAATTAACATTTTTCAAAATATAAGAAAAAGTGAACAAGTATATAGTATCAAAACGCAATTGACTAGCTGGTCGAACAACGAATATTCTTAAAACGTCTAAGAATTCTTTATGTATATCTCTTTCATATTCATTTGATAAAATTTACTGTTTGCAATAGCATGAATTGTTCTATATAATAAGAATGTTCTTATCCCGGGCATAAAAACAATGCCGTATTTGGCGAAACCTTTTCAACTTTTTATCTCCAGTGCTGTACAACTTTGTACTTTTTTCTCTTTCGATCTTTTATATCTGGGCGTCACTTGTAAGTCCTGTGTGGACAAGGCGCGTTTTTGGCGTATTGAATTTTAAAGCTGATGCTTTTTGTTATCTATTAATCATGTTTTTCTTTGTCTAATATGTTCTCCTATTTATTTGTATTGTAGTCCTGTAATATTATGTTGTCATTTCAATGTTATATTTAACTTTGCCATTAAAGTGCGAGGTTTGGCATGCCACAAAACCAGGTTCAACCCACCACTTTTATTCCCCTTTAAAAGTGTCCTGTACCAAGTCAGGAAGATGGCCATTGTTATATTATTGTTCGTTTCTGTGTGTGTTGCATTTTAACGTTGAGTCGTTTGTGTTTTCTCTTATTTTTGAGATATTGAGATCAGACGTGACACGGTACTTGTCTATCCCTAATTCATGTATTTGGTTTTCATGTTATATTTGTTATTCTCGTGGTGTTTTGTCTGATGCTTGGTCCGTTTCTGTGTGTGTTACGTTTCGGTGTTATGTCGTTGTTCTCTTATATTTAATGCGTTTCCCTCGGTTTTAGTTTGTTACCCCGATTTTGTTTTTTGTCCCTGGATTTATGAGTTTTGAACAGTGGTATACTACTGTTGCCTTTATCTACCATGGAAATTGTCAAAAAAACCGAATAGCCAGATTAAACAAAACGGTTTAAATTATTTATCTGATAACAAATACAAAATAATTAACTTTCGGAAAAGATGGTACTTCACAAACATGACAAAGATTTCGACAAATACTGTCTTCTCAGTTATATAAGAATCGAAACGGTATTTGGAAGCACATATACTATATACTATATATATAAGCAAGCCGAAAAGGGTACAACATCACCAAAAATAAACAAATGTTATATAATTATTCCTGATAAATAATGTCCTTCATCAGTAAGATGTCAAATGGTTCTAATTTTAAACCGTAACCGTAACCGTGTCTGGAAACAAGGGATGAGAGGGACTCATTAATACTTGTTTTCATTAATTTCCTCTACGTAAACTGTCCTCAACTTACTTATTCAGACGGATGAAGATTAATTTATGTCTTTCGAATTAAATCTCTCTGATGATCAGAAGACATTGTTCATGAAGTTTAGTATTTTTGTTTATAGATTTTGTTACGATGTGCTTTTCACTCATATTTAATGGCCTTTCTATGACATGATGATTTTTTTTCGTTGAAATTATATAAGAAATCGATACTATATTTGGAAGGCAATATAATATATCTACTTACTTGACTGGGTCGTTGAGGTTGTAACTGTAAGGTAAACGATTGTATTAATGTGTTCGTGGAGGTTGTAGGTTGCATTTAGTTCAGTTAGCAATATCTGTAATTACTGAAAGGCGTTACTAAATGAATCTTTAGTTATAAAATACATGTTAAAGGGGAGCACCTGAGATCACCCCTAGTTTTTGTTGGGATTAGTGATGCTTATTCTTAAGTTTTCTTGTTGTGTCATGTGTTCTATTGTTTGTCTATTTGTCTTCTTTCATTTTTAGCCAGGCGTTGTCAGTTAATTTTCGATTTGTGAGTTTGACTGTCCCTCTGGTATCTTTCGTCCATCCCTATTTTTTTTTAAAGAAGGATGGAATTGATGACGAACTGTTCTTACTTTGACAAGATGTCCCTGTGTTCTTATCGTCGTAATAAAAAAGCATTGAAGAAAAAAAGATGGAATTTCAAACGAAATAACAAGACATTTAATTTCGAACAAGACATGATAGATTACTGTGTACTTACTAGACTGGGTCGTCGAGGTTGTAACTGTAAAAGAAACAATTGTATTCCGGGAACAGGCTGACAGCAAGAAGTTTTTCGGTTATTGTATATAATTCATTGTTTATAAAATGGTATAGACCTACATATATATATATATATATATATAAATAAAATTGAATTTCAAAATGCTCTTAAAGTCCTTTAATTCTCTACATTTTTCTCCAACCGGTTTCACGTCTTAACGTCACGATAATAAGTCTGTAACAATACATTAAAGGGACGTAACCCTTACAAAAGTAATGTATATATATATATATATATATGTGGCAGACAGTGTTATTAGTTAATTTTTAGCTCCCTTTGGTAAAACTCTAAATTTCATATTTGATGTATTTCATTGTTAATTAATTTACATGAAGCTTAAAAAGTATATATTTGTTAAATTACATAGCTTTTGCTATTTGAATTCATTGGTTAAAGATATTTATTTATTTTGTAAATTTTAATATTTGCATCGTTGCAAATTCTTTGGTTACCTTCGGTGAGAAATTTATATATTTTATATAACTAGTTTTAGATTCTTATTTTGAATCCTCTCAGGACTGTCATTCAGTCCAACCAAGGAAAGCTACGCTTTCCGACCAGAGTTTAGGTTAGTGCATTTGCTACATACCTCCATAGTACGAGTTAATTTGAAGATATGGAAAGCTCCATTTCTAATTATTTTTGGCATATGATAATAAAAGTTGTACTTTGTTGATTAAATTATATATTGTTTTCAGTTTTTGGTTTTCATTTACTTAGATATATTATAGCGCATCACTTTTGGCATCAGTCGTTTTCCGTACACATCAGTTTACAAACTAGAATTAGCTGTGGTCCGCATCCCCGAATCTTAGGCATAATTGTTCCTGCTACATTTCGTAGTGCGGGTGGGGTGCGGAATTATAAAGCAACTTTTTCTGGTTTGTAACTGATCAAAATTATAAGAAATGGAGCAATCATTTGAGTCAATAATTGGTGCCACCGGATATGTTAGTCCTACTCAGACCAGTTTTGAAGAGGTGTGTGGATCAGGTAAATTTGGAGAGGATCAGTGACACACGAGTAAGTTGATTTATAGATATGTAGATAGTTCATTATGTAGTACAGATGATAGATTTAGTGATGATGAAGTAAGGGTCACGAGCCGGGTACACACACCGTTCATGCGTACATCAACACCTTGTATATTTATTAATGAGGTAGATGACAAGCGTGAGACACATATAGATGATACCGGGTACAATACGACTAAATTATATTCAAAACTCACAACACCGTCGCAAGTACGTTTTAGAAGTTTGAATTATGATTCAGACTCAGAAACTGAAGTTGAAAGGAAGTCTTCCGGTATTGACAGAAACCCAACAAAACATGAAAACAATTATATGTATAGAGGTGAATCAGATACCCCGCTGTTCAGTCCTGTAAGGCGTTATGATTATAAGACACAAACTAAAAGGCATCAGGACAACGCTTATGTATTGCCAAAACAAAATAAAGATGAATTTAACATACCGAAGAGATATGAATTTAGGTCTATTGTCAATGAACGTAAAGTACCGACATTGTCAAGCAATGAGCGTGTCCCCAAGAAAAATGAAAAAAAATATTTAGTATGCCAAAGCAGAATTACGATACACATACACAATACAATTCGAGTAGACCGTTTAGCGTATATGAACGTGACTTACCGACATTGTCAAGCAATGAGCGTGTCCCCCAGAAAAATGAAAAAATATTTAGTATGCCAAAGCAGTATTACGATACACATACACAATACAATTCGAGTAGACCGTTTAGCGTATATGAACGTGACTTACCGACATTGTCAAGCAAAGAGAATGTACAACAAAAACACGAAAATGTATTAAGAATTCCGAAACAGAATTTTGATATACCCACACAATACCACCCAAGCAGGTCATTTGGGGTATATGAGCGTAATATGCCTACTTTTTTGAATACTGAGCGTCATGAGCCTCTAACATACACATTGAATCGTAGATTACAAAATCATGATACGAGATATCAGGAACAAACGTATGAAATACCGGCTTATGGTCAAAATATGAATATTGAAGCACCACATGCACATGTACATACAAACATGAACAATTGTGTACCAACCGTTCGTGATCCTCAACAGTGCCATGTCAATACTAGAACCCCTATGTATGTAAATCCTCCTCCCAGGTTTGACAATAGACAAGGTTATAATCCTTACTTAGATACAGATGCCTTTTATACTCCAAGAAATATAGAGTTATACCCAAATGTCCAATCCAGGTATCACTATGCCCCAACCTCAATTAAGTCGTGTTACTCCTTCACGCAAGGAAAAAGAACCTGATATTTTTAACGGAAGTAAAACAGAATGGGTCGATTACATTGTTCATTTCGAACAAGTTGCAGCGTGGAATAGATGGTCCGATAGTGAGAAAGCACAACAGCTCTCTATGTGCTTGCGCGGTCCGGCACAGAAAATACTTAGTGATTTAACTTTGGGACAACTATCGAATTATACTTCTATTAAGTCAGCGTTAGGTTTCATCCGAGAGAAAGTGAAGTCGCATATCGTTGTGAATTCCGGAATTTAAAGCGTCAAAAGGATGAACCTGTTGCAGACTATGGTTATCGGCTTCGGAGGTCAGCACAGAAAGCGTATCCAGCTTTAAAATGTTCCGATATTGAACCAACTGTTATCGATCAATACATTCACGGGTTAAATAATCACGAGTTAAAAAAACACGTCCAGTTTCACCACCCACAAACTTTGATTTAGACAATTGCTTTCGCTAGCGAATTTGAAGCTTTCTTAGGTTCTTCTGATAGAATATTTAAACCTGAGGGGACAGGCAATGAACAAAGTGACTTCAAACTACAAGCATTTACATGTAAAGAGGAAAATAGTAAGCCTGAGGGTGTCACTATGAAAGATATATCTAAATTATTAGATGAAAAGCTTGAAAAGTTATTTAACAAAGATAATAAGGTACCTGAAAATCAGCCCCCAAAGAGATTTGAAGCAAATCTTTATCAGAATAATAATGATTCGCAAAAGCGTGATGGTTCTAGAAATAGGGAAATAAGGTGTTACTACTGTAATGAAATAGGGCATATTCAAACTCGTTGTAGATATTTACACCCACTAGTTAACAACAATCAAGGGAACTTTCAGGCACAGCCAATTGATAATAATTTAAACTATTAGGGACTGAATTCAAGGTCGAGAAGTCGGTCCTTTTTGAAGAAAGACCACCTTATAAAGAAAAAGTAATACCAGGGCAATTAACTGAAAAAGAGAATGTAGATAGTTCAGTTACAAAAAGCAATGTTATTAATGAGGATTTACAGGCTGTTGATAATGTTAGATTTAACAATTTAGAAATAGATGAAAATGAGGTGAAGAGTCAAGTTTTTTTTAATAGGAGTACAGGTTCATGCTTGAATGTAGAAGTAGAAATCAATGAGTTGAAGTGTAAACTCTTAGTAGATACAGGTTCGCCTGTCTGTATTTTGTCAGAGCAGTTGTTTAAAAAAATAAAAAAATGGAAAATCCTTGCTTACTAAATCTAGCACTTCAGTACACACAGCAGATGGTACTGATTTAGACATTAAAGGAAAAAACGATATTAAGCTTAAAATTGGTAAACTTTGTTTAGACCAAGAGATCATAGTGGCTAAAATCGACAACCTTTCAGGTATTTTGGGAATGAACTTTCTTTCTAAACATGATGTAGAAATACACATAGGAAAAGAGGTATTAGTTATAAAAGGAGAAAAGATAAAATTTAAAAAAAGAAACAAGTAAGGTATACGCTAAGGTTAGGCTTATAGACAAGGTTTCTATACCACACAACAGTGAACTGTTAGTTAAAAGTTTTATCGATGGACATATTGATAATAAGTCAGGATTAGTTGAAAGTACAGACTTTGTTAAACAGAAAGGCTTAATGTTAGCCAAGTCATTAGTTGATACTGACAAAAAATGTTCTTTGTTGTTACTAAATATGAACCAAAAGACAGTAAAGTTAAATGAAAATACTGTAGTAGCGTTAGTTAGTGATGTTGATACACTTGAAGGTCAAAATGAAACAAATTCATTGGAAAGTGAAAGGCAAGTACTGCCTGAACATTTACAGCATCTAGTAGATAGTACGTCTGATAAGTTAACTGAAATTGAAAAAGTCAAATTGACAAATTTAATTCACGAATACTCTAGTGTGTTCGCAGAACCAGGCAAAGCACTAGGTCAAACTGATCTAGCCACTCATACAATTGATACTGGGGATCATGCTCCTATTAAGATATCTGCACGTCGAATCCCTTTAGCAAAAAAAGAAGTTGTTGATAAGGAGTTAGAAACAATGTTGAATGATGGACAAATTGAACCAAGTAGGAGTCCTTGGTCGGCCCCTATTTGTAGAGTCACCAAGAAAGATGGGACTCCTCGATTCTGTCTAGATTTTAGAGGGATTAACCAGATTACTAAAAAAGATGCGTACCCCCTCCCTAAGCCAGATGACACATTTGAAGCCCTATCAGGGTCATCTTGGTTCCATGTGGTAGATATGCAAACAGGGTATTGGCAAATCCGTATGGATAAAACAGACCAGCATAAGACAGCATTTGCTAACCATGGGGGTCTTTTTGAGTTCAAGGTCATGCCCATGGGACTAGCCAATTCGACAACTACATTTGAGAGGCTTGTGGAGATTGTTTTGGGAAATTTGAACTGGAAAAAATGTTTATGTTATTTGGACGACATAATCATATTTGGGCGTGATTTTGAAACTGCTTTACAAATGGCCAATTGGAAATTAAAGGCTAAAAAATGTCAACTTTTTCAGAGTAAAGTAACATATCTAGGCCATGTAGTTTCAGCCCAGGGAATTGAATGTGACCCTAAGAAAATTGAGGATGTACCAAAAAATGTCAAAAATATAAAGAGTTTTCTTGGTTTTACAGGGTATTATCGAAAATTTATCCCCCATTTTTCTGAAGTGGCTGCTCCCCTGAATAGGTTGACTCGAAAAGGAGTAAAGTTTACATGGGATGAAAAGTGCAAAAACTCATTTGATCAATTGAAAAATGCGTTAACAACGGCTTCTATTCTAAGTCTTCCGAAGAGCGACGGAAACCTTATACTAGACACGGATGCGAGTAACGTAGGAGTCGGGGCTGTTCTGTCACAAATGCAGAATGATGAAGAGCGTGTTATTGCTTATTCAAGTCGAGCATTGAGCTCATCGCAACAAAACTATTGTATCACAAAACGTGAATTATTGGCCGTTGTACTCTTTGTTGAACAGTTCAGGCATTATTTGTGGGGTCGACGTTTTATAATTCGGACAGATCATGCACCGTTGTATTGGTTAAAAAATTTCAAAAATCCACAAGGGATGTTAGCGGGATGGCTAAGCATATTAGATACTTATGATTTTGAGATTCAACACAGAGCCAGCATTAAGCATCAAAACGCAGACGCGCTTTCGAGACATCCAAAATTGAAATGTCCAAACGGCAACTGTAGCGATTGTTCGGTACTTGAGCCTAAGTTAACAGAATCGGATGGTAAAGTAAAGATCTGTCCGATTAGCGCGACTGATAATGATGATAGCGCTGATGTAAATGAAGAGCGTGCTCTTGAACCGAATTGGTTACAAAATTGGAATAAAAAGGATCTCGAAGAATATCAAAGCATAGATAAATCGGTAGGACCGGTGCGACAGATGAAAGTTGATTACATAGAGAAGCCTAAACGTGACGAAATTAGACATTTAAATACAGAGGGCCACACTTTATGGACCCAATGGGATTTATTAGAAATCCATAATGGTCTACTGTCCCGTCGGATTGATAATAAGCTCGGCCAAAGTATTTTGCAATTAGTAGCGCCAAATCAGATTAGAGACTTTATTTTTAAAAAAATCCATGAAAATCGGATTGGTGGTCATTTTGGTAGAAATAAAACGCTCGAAAGCATAACGCCAGGTCTTACGGAAACTGTAAAAAGATGGTGTTGAACTTGTGATATATGCGCTAGAGGGAAACCCGGCTCAGGTCAGGGAAAATCGTTTTAAAACAGTTCAAAGTCACAGCGCCGATGCAATGCGTTGCCGTAGATATCGTAGGTCCCCTGCCAATGAGCCGCCATAGTAACGAGTACATAATAGTTGTCGATGAATATTTTACGAAATGGCAAGAAGCATTTCCGTTCCCAAATCACACGGCACTTACCGTTGCAGATAAGTTAGTACCTGAAGTGTTCTGTCGTTTTGGATGTCCGGCGCAAATCCATAGTGATCAAGGTCGTGAATTCGAATCAGATCTTTTCAAAACCGTTTGCGAAAAACTTGGTATTAATAAAACTCGTACCACACCATACAGACCACAATCGGACGGACTTGTAGAAAGATTTAATCGGCCGTTGAAGCAGATGCTTTCTCTTTTTGCTCACGAAAATCCCCAAGATTGGGACGACCATATTCCGTACTTGTTAATGGCATATCGTTCTACGGAACACGCGAGTACTAAATGTAGTCCGAACTTATTAATGTTGGGTCGGGAAATTACAATGCCGATTGATTTGATAGCCGGACCACCTCCAGAAGAAACTGAACATTATTGCCCAATACAATATGTATAATGGCTACAAAGTGCAATGGCGACGGCTTTTGACTTTGCAAACGATCAATTGAAAGTGGCTGCAAAAATTCAGAAAAGAAACTATGATATTGGACTAAAAGAAAGGGGGTATGAAGTGGGCAATTGGGTGTGGCGATGGTACCCTCCAGATGCGGGGCAGAAATTAAAACTGGGATGGACAGGGCTTTAACTTGTTGTAAAAAAAATTTCGCCCTTAACATATAGTATTCAAAAAGCAATGCACGGGACAACACCCCCCAATGAATTGGTTGGCCCCTCAGCCTGATATAAGTATTTTGACTGAAGATGATATTGATGAAAGCTCTTATGAAGCAGATATTTTGCAACATAATGCGACACCATCGCCTGTAAAAACAAGGGTAGGAAGGATAGTTAAACAAAGAGAGATGTATTCCCCATCATGAAAGTCCTCAATTAAAATAAATTTAAACTCGTGTAAAACGCGTAAAACCTAAGGGTAAGGGTCATACCAGTCTGATGGTTTTTGCAAAACCAAATCTTGGACTAGTGTGATATAAATATTTATAAACGCGCTTAAAAATAAGGGTAAATGTGACTTTCGGGGACTCACTTGGTTTTCCTGAAAGGGAGGTAGTTTGATATGGCAATGTTGATGCAATCTTTATTGGGATTTTCATTTGCATTTACATTTGATGTTGTTATTTTTATAAGTTTATTTTGTGTATATATTTGAACATGATGAATTACATTATGTTAAATTTTGCGTTCTTTGTTTTAATATTTACTTGTTTTGCAGAATGGCTGACGAGTTCGTAATGGATTAGGAGGAGAATGAAATGGAAATAAGGAATTTTGAAAATATTAAATTAAGGCCTGTATGGGACCCGTTGACTGACAGGGAATGTAACGTACCGTATTGTAATGTCCAAATCACCACCTTCGCAAAATATATTCAACACTGGAGTGAGATACATGTGAAACAGATAATGGTATATGGATGCATAGCATGTAAACAGAGGTTTGCAAAAAAGAGAAAGGGCAATGCAGCACGCGTCCGTTGTCCATAGGAAAGAGAGGGACGAAAACAACATAGAAAAGATTGAAGTGAATAATTACAAATATAAGAGCGAATACGGCACACTACCCTATCGTAAGGGAACAGCACTAGAAAGAAAAGCAATATATGAGAGGGAGAAAAGGAAGGCCCAAGAGGAAAGAAAACTGCTTAAAAAGAAAATTGAGGAGGACCGTGGATTCATTTAACTGTACTTTTGATATAATTTTGAATTTTTGATATTACGATTTACAAGTTTACCGTTTACAAGTTTCCAGTGCCAGTTACACACTTTTGTGTTAGTCATTTTGCGTGTTGATTGTTGCAGCCAGATATTTATTTGTATGACATTTACACATTTGCGTGTTTATTGTTGCATATTCATGAAAGACATTTTAAATTTGAAGACTTTATTGATGAAATTTTTCGTTTGTCTTAGGGGGGAGGAATGTGGCAGCAATGTTATTAGTTAATTTTTAGCTCCCTTTGGCAAAACTCTAAATTTCATATTTGATGTATTTCATTGTTAATTAATTTACATGAAGCTTAAAATGTATATATTTGTTAAATTACATAGCTTTTTCTATTTGAATTCATTGGTTAAAGATATTTATTTATTTTGTAAAGTTTAATATTTGCATCGTTGCAAATTCTTTGGTTACCTTCGGTGAGAAATTTATATATTTTATATAACTAGTTTTAGATTCTTATTTTGAATCCCCTCAGGACTGTCATTCAGTCCAACCAAGGAAAGCTACGCTTTCCAACCAGAGTTTAGGTTAGTGCATTTGCTACATGCCTCCATAGTACGAGTTAATTTGAAGATATTGAATGCTCCATTTCTAATTATTTTTGGCATATGATAATATAAGTTGTACTTTGTTGATTAAATTATATATTGTTTTCAGTTTTTGGTTTTCATTTACTTAGATATATTATAGCGCATCACTTTTGGCATCAGTCGTTTTCCGCACACATCAGTTTACAAACTAGAATTAGATGTGGTCCGCATCCCCGAATCTTAGGCAGAATTGTTCCTGCTACATATATATATCTTTGTTCTCACACAATTAAAATGTTACATCGGTACTTAGAAAAATCTGTTCATTGAATATATAATACACATGATGTAAATACAGCGATGAGAGATTTATCAAATGACATCTGCAATACCAAAGCCGTGTAGACAAACACAATTATTCACACAGTTGCCGACACTATAAATATATGTTACGGTTACATGACATCAGATTTTTAACCAAACATTACATAGATATAGGATGATGTGGTGTGAGTGCCAATGAGACAACTCTTCATCCAAATAACAATTTATAAAAGTAAACCAATATAAACCATTATGCATGTTTAATTAAAGTTTTGAAAGAATTATTTTGTTCTTGGGTGAAAAACTGTCATACAAATGTGTAGTGATACTCCTCACAAACTTGTAAACTTAATTCAAACCATACGAATTCCTTTATAGTTTTATTTCAACTTCTAGGCTTTTCTTCAGATTGTTCTAAATGTTGAAAAGTTACACGACTTTTGCAGATTGGAGACGGCTTGAGAGCAGTCACTCACAAACATTTTAATCCGCTACAATCTGTTGAGAAATCTATCCTAAGCCATGAACAAACCTGTTGTCCAGTGATTGTCGTCTGCCGTAATTGTTTAGTTTCAATATTATGAGTTTGAATGAGATCATTGGTTTATCTCCTTTGAATAGTTTAAAATGTTGTCATCTCGGTGCCTTGTATTGCTAAATGAAAACCATGGATATATTAGGAGTTTGATCTTTACCGGGACAGTAAGAGCACTGACACAAGGATAACATACTATCAGTTGAGACATTATAGCGGTTACATAACGAGCAATCATATCAGTTGGTAATACTAACCAAATCTTTGGCAGTTTTTCCCTGTAAATCTTGATGTACATTGACATGTATAACCGTTTGTTGTGCTCACGCACCACCCAGAATGCAGACACGGGTCAGGTTTACAATCTAAAAAGGATGACAGAAAAGTCGTTTAAACTGCATCTCAATGAGATGTTTATAGAAATTAAGATATCTAATTTATTTCAGTGTTAACAACTAAATATTGAATGGTGTTTTTTCTATTGTCGATAGGAACAAAAAGCGTGATTAAAAGCATGATTGAACCACATTGACTCTTTGTATGTCGTTGCTGGTATCAATCTCACATTTGTGTTTTAGTATATGATAAATAATAACTCGGAAGTAAACTCTGAAAATCATAATGTAAATTGAGAACATGTAATATATTCAAATATTTGACTTATAATATCATACTCATTTCTGTTAATTATTTGTAATCCAATAGAAACAAATACTTCTCATGTCAATGTATTCATATATAAGATGCAAATCAGATATAAAGTATTTGATTTTAAATAAGATTAAATAAGTTTCTAACACGTGGAAGCTCATTTTGAATAACATAACAAAACTGTTAAAATCGAATGATTTGTAATTCGCGGTTAACGATAAGAATCAAATTGTAATATGCAAAAATAACGTCAATTGCTATAGATATTTTTATTAATATAAAAAGTTAAGACTGTCCAACTTACGGTCAGCTACATCTGCAATTAAGTAATTAAGTTTGGTATGACATGGTATGTAGGCACTGGACCTTAATGATTTTTAGAAATGTGTATTATATTTTCGAGGTGCAACTTGGTTGAACCCATTCAAACGGTACATATTTTTGCAAAATAAAAAAAAACCAGTTGTTATCTTATTTGCCATTTGATCTTTGGTAAAGAGTTTGCTCATTGGCGATCACATATATACCTTCTTATTTTATATCTCATTAATTCTGATCTTCAACATTTTTATAAGATAGTTATTAGATAAAATTGAGAATGGAAATGGGGAATGTGCCAAAGAAACAACAACCCGACCATAGAAAAAAACCCACAGCAGAAGGTCACCAACAGGTCTTCAATGTAGTGCGAAATTCCCGCACCCGGAGGCGTCCTTCAACTGGCCCCTAAACAAATATATACTAGTTCAGTGATTATGAACGCCATACTAATTTCCAAATTGTACACAAGAAACTAAAATTAAAATAATACAAGACTAACAAAGGCCAGAGGCTCCTGACTTGGGACAGGCGCAAAAATGCGGCGGGGTTAAACATATTTGTGAGATCTCAACCCTCCCCCTATACCTCTAGCCAATGTAGAAAAGTAAACGCATAACAATACGCACATTAAAATTCAGTTCAAGAGAAGTCCGAGTCAGATGTCAGAAGATGTAACCAAAGAAAATAAACAAAATGACAATAATATATAAATAACAACAGACTACTAGCAGTTAACTGACATGCCAGCTCCAGACTTCAATTAAACTGACTGAAAGATTATGATTTCATCATATGAACATCAGGCACAATCCTTCCCGTTAGGGGTTTAGTATCATACCATCATAACATATATGAGAAGAACATAACCCGTGTCATGCCAACAACTGGTTTTTGAATAAATGTGTTTAGTTCCGATGCAAAGACCCTATAAGTGAATCAATATTATCGCCAAAATATGCAATCTTTAATGACCTGACAACAGTATCGTAACTATATCCCTTCTTAAGTTAGTTATTTCTGTCTAACATTAGACAGACTGAGACTTTTAAAATGATATCGGTCCAATTAGCAAATGGAATTAACCTTAAAGTTCCTTATTTGTTTTTAAACTATTCGACGATGTTGGTTTTACTCATCGTTGATGGCCGAGCTATGGCGTGATGTGGTTTAAATCCTTTTCTCGTTTTTATCATCAATATTTGCCACTTGATGAATATTTTATGTACAACTTTCGGAAGTATAATAGTTCTTGCAAAATATGGGATCGCAGTTCCTTACATGCAATGTTTAATAAGTAGCGGTTATCCAATCTGAAAAAAAAAATCGAAAGCACATCAAACTATATGCCATGTGTTTGACGACATTGTGAGGTATACGTACTTTGACAAGAAGTTCCTGTGTAGCCTTCAGCACAAATGCATGTAAAACCGGAAGTAGATGTCTGACATGAACCTCCGTTTTGACAAGGTTTAGACGCGCAATCTAGATGCATATTTATAAATATAAGATTTTTTTCAATTGATCATATTTTATTGAAATTTGTACATTTGTTAGTTTAAAAAACATCAAGTACTGGTACCTTATCCCGGCCTAGTTAACATTTAGCTTAGTAAATAACATATTTATACAGCTGTTAACTTTTGTAAGTATTAAACATACCTTTTCAGTTTCAAAGATGTGTAGAAAATTTATAACCGAGGAAACACATTATATTATGCAAGTTGAAATCAAAATTATAAAGTAATATACAAAATGGCAACACAAATATTTATTAAAGAATTATAAAAGTATATGACAAATAAATGTTTTAACAAAGCAATTCTTTAAATTTCTTCTAATTAAGTGTATACTTACAATCAAGAGCTGAAATTGTTATGGAGAAAAAGTAAAACAAACAGATAATTCTGGTTATGATCTATTGAATAAGGTTTGTTTTTTTGTTTGAAAAGTTGAAATTTCATCAAATATCCGGGCGATAATAGATTTAAAAGAGAATACAATTGAGTCTTGATATATCATAAGTTTGTTATATTTTGCTTCAGAAATGTATTCTTAAATGGACGATATGTAAAGTGCAAAGCACAAAAACATTCAAAAACAGAATAAATAACAAACAGCTATAGAAATTGAAAACAATAGTTCAAAAAGTGTATACAAAATAAAACGAGTTTGGATCTTCAACGAGACAGATCTATTTTTCATACTCATCACACATTTGTAAACTGAATTTATATATCTGCATTTATGTATGCTTTATTGATTTTATGTTTCAGGCAGTAAAAAATATCAATAGAGACAACAAAGAGGTTACATAAAGAACACTTATATCAGCTGGTCTTTCTTACCAAATGTTTGACAGTTTTTCCCTGTATATCTTGATGTACATTGACATGTATAACTGTTTGTTGTGCTCACACACCACCCAGAATGCAGACACGGGTCAGGTTTGCAATCTAAAAAAGATTTAAAGTTTATACTGCATCTTGATGATGTGTTTATACATATTAAGATATCGATTTTTATTTCAGTTTCAATAACAAAATATTGCATGGTGTTTTTCTATTTTAATTTCGTTTGTAGGATAACTCGCTAAGAACAAACGATCGTTCTTTAACGTATGAGTGAACCACAAAAAGTATGTTGTTGCTGATGTCAATCCCATAGTTGGTTTTAATATACAGAAATTCTGTGGAAAACTCCAAAACCCATCATGTAAAGTGTTGGTGTGCACTCATATCAATTTGACACATGTTATATATACAAATTCAAGAATTAGAATTCCATATTACTTATGTCAGTCATTTAAGACGATTTAGTAGTCAGCACTTCAGTGTTGGCATGAATATCAATTACATAGTAAATTTTGTCGAAATATTAAGGATTTTCTTATCCCAGGCGGAGATTACCTTAGCTGTCTTTGGTACAACTTTTTGGAATTGTGGTTCCACAATGCTCTTCAACTACTTTGTACTTGTTTGGCTTTATAACTATTTTGATTTGAGCGTCACTGATGAGTCTAATGTAGACGAAACGCGCGTCTGGTGTATTAAAATATAAGCCTGGTACATTTGATAACTATTTACACAGCTGGGTAGATGTCACTGCTGGCGGACGTTTCGTTCACGAGGATATCATCAGCCAAGTCGTCAGCACTTCAGTGTTGGCATGAATATCAATTATATGGTCATTTTCATTAGTTTCCTTTTTACAAAAGTATGAATGTTTTTGAAAAACTTGAATTTTCTTATCTGGTACATTTGATAACTAATTAGTCTATGAAATGTCTCTATATTCATGGTAATGCTCGTCCTTCAAGATAACATAAAATGATATATTTGACGAGTGATTTACAGACTAGTTTTTTTAAAAAAACCGTCTATTGATATCCAGATGTCCTTTTTATTTTATTTTGACGCCTCAATGATGTGTAACCATCTGTTAAATTTATGAGAATCAAGTCATAACATGCAAATATAGGATCATGTGCTATCAATATTTGGCCCAATATGTAAAGTAATATGAAACTTACGGTCAATTACATCTGAAATTCATTTGAATTTAAGTGTAAGATATAATGTTAACTCTTTGCCTATATGATTTTCAGTCCACCTATATTTGAAATCTTTAGATTACGCAAGACTTATTTAAAATATATTTAGTTAACACACACATATATATATATATATATTTTAAAAATATGAATTAAGCAATATCGTCACTTTAAATCAATAACATGCAAGGCATTACTATATATAAATCAGTACTGTTTGTTTGTGGTTCAACAGATTTGACACATATGTACATAAAGCATATATTTCACATTTGTTTTAAAAGAAATATCTAAATTCTTTGGATTATTGATAATTCTCTCTGTTAACTTATTTTCATCCAAACATCAGACGGATACAGATTATTTCATATCTTTAAAATGCCTATCTCTGATAATAAGAAAAACATCACCATGAAGTTAAGTATTCATGTCAAAAACTTTTGTAACAATGTGGGTTTTACTTATCGTCGGAGTACGCGCTATGTAATAAAAATATGTTCATGTAAGTTGTAGGTTGCATATAGTTCAGTAAGCAATATCTGCAATAACTTAAAGGCGTCACTTACCGAATCTTTAATTATATAATAATGTGTTTGTATTGGCTTACATTTTTTGGTGTTTTGTTTTGTATATGCGACTTTTTGTATTTCTTTTGTTCTTATAGCGTGGCTCTGTACTTTAAAAAAAAAAGTAAAATCACAAAAATACTGAACTCAGAGAAAAATCAATTCGGAAAGTCCATAATCACATGGCAAAATCAAATAACAAAACGCATCAAAAACGAATGGACAAGAACTGTCATATTCCTGACTTGGTACAGGCATTTTCAAATGTAGAAAATGGTGGATTGAACCTGGTTTTATAGCTAGCTAAACCTCTCACTTGTATGACAGTCGCATCAAATTCCGTTATATAGTCACCGATGCGTGAACAAAACAAACAGACATAATAGGTAAAAATGTCAAAAATAGGGGTACAGTAGTCAACATTGTGTTATCATCTTAATCACTATAAAAACAACAAATGTAACGAAGAAGCACAAAAAGGCATACATCAAATTAACATCCTCATTTTGATTATATTATACGATTATATTTGTCTATGTAAAATGCACCCATCAAGGAAGGAGGGTATGGGTACTGGTGTAAAATTGCGCGTTTGAAATTCGCACAGATAGACATGAAATAATTTTGTCGTTCAAAGTATGACGGGATGCATAAATACAGTCACGCAAAATAGATATAACAAACACTGACTTAGCAGTTAAAGTAATAATAATAAATAAATAATAGTGTGGTTCAAAGTATGACGTGATACATAAGTACAGAGTCACGTAAAATGTATATCACAAAAAAAGTTGGTTAACAGTAAAAGTAATATTAATGAATAAAATAATTTTGTCATTCAACGTATGACAAGATACATAGTTTCAGAGTCACATCATAAAATAATTTTGTCATTCAAAGTATGACAAGATACATAGGTACAGAGTCACATCATAAAATAATTTTGTCGTTCAAAGTATGATGGGATACATAAGCACAGAGTTACGTCAAAAGGATATCTCTAAAAACAGACAACAGTAAAGTTATATTAAGAAAGACAAATAAAAGAATAATATAACACGTAATTAAGATGATAAACAACGTCAGTACGCAAAATCTATACTTCAAGACCATCGTGTATTATTTGTGAAGTTGATACGGAATATTTATCAACAAGTTCTGGGTACCTTCCGATGAACTTTTTTAGAAAAAGGACGAGACGTTCTTTGACATACCCCTGGTTCATCAACTTTCTGCTCAGACACCGGCGACGTTTTACAAAGTCTGAGTAGGAGCTGCAAGCTCCCGAATACCGAATAAGTTGGGAAATGTATATTCCATATGCAGGTGAAGTTGGTACGTTGCTACTAAGGTGGGGAAATTGATAATTTCAAAATCAAAATCGTCTCGTTTGTCATAGATTCTGGTACTAAGATGACTGTGTATGTCAAATTCGAGGTATAAGTCTAAAAATGAGGCGGATGAAGCCGTGTCTGTTGTCTCTTTAATTTCTAGTTCTGGTGGATATATTAATGGAACCCAATCAGAAAAGTTTGGATTGTTAATGGAAAGAACATCATCAATATATCTGAAAGTGAAATTAAATAACCTGGCTTCTTTGATCTTCTTGTTTTTGACAAGTGTCTGAAGGAACTCCGATTCATATGAAAACAAGATCCCGTCAGTATTATATTGTTCTATCATATGTCATTATGATATATTTCTATTATGAATTACAATATACGTTGAACCACAAACGTCAAAATCATTCAATCGCGTAGTGGAATTAACTATTTTTGGATTCTTATAAATTCTATATATAACTTTTGGACTAGTTTAAATCTCGGTCTATTTCTGAAATTTATTCTTACATACTTTTGATTTTTTAACCCTGTATGCTAACATTCCTATGTAAAATTTTAAAATTGTTTGTATGCACATTGAACGACAAATGTATGCGACGTATAAAATTTTCTGACGTCAGACACTCAAATAAATGAATGTGTTCGTAGATAGTAGATGTTTTTGTGTTCTGTTAAATTGTTCCTTTTAAAATTGTTATACGATGATGACTGATGCACCCATATTTTGAATATTTTATTTATTGTGTCTGTTCATTTAACGCATCAATGTAAATATATCGGAAATTGATGAGACTGTCATTAAAGTGAGAGGGTAAGCGCTATAGAACCAGGTTTAATCCACCATTTTCTACATTTGAAAATGCCTGTATCAAGTCAGGAATATGACAGTTCTTGTCCATTCGTTTTTGATGCGTTTTGTTATTTGATTTTGCCATTTGATTATGGACTTTCCGAATTGATTTTCCTCTGAGTTCAGTATTTTAGTGATTTTACTTTTTATACCTGTTAAAGAAACATTAAATTGTGTACAAAATATACGTACTCTGACAAAAAGATCCTGTGTAACCTGCTGCACAAGAGCATGTGAAACCGGAGGTAGATGTCTAACATGAACCTCCATTTTGACAAGGTTTGGGCGCACAATCTAGAAGAATATTTGTAAATATTAAATCGTTTTATTTTAATTTTGTTATTTATTTTTTATATAACTCGTAAGCATACCTTTTCAGTTTCGAAGATCTGTATGAAATATATAACGGAAGGATCGCATTATACATGCAAGATGAAATCATAATCATTGGATTTTACAAATGGCACTACACATATGCATTTAAGACTTATAAAAGTATATGACAAATAAATGTTTCAACAAACGAAACTGTTTAAACTTTATTTACAAGTTTATACTTACAATCTATGGCTGAAATTGTGAGAGAGAAAAAGTTAAACAAACAGATTATACTGGTTCAATATCATAATGAATAAAGCTTGTTTTTGTTATTTAAAAAGTTGACATGTTTATCAAATATCCATACGATAATTATATTGAATAAACAAAGATTTGGTGCTGATAAGAATAAACACGACTGGGCGCTTCATCATTTCTAGAGATTAATCTTCCCTCCCATTGATAAACAAATAGCATACTTGTTCGCATTGTCCTAGAAAGGAGAACATGTTGTTTCCCCTTGGCGTCGATTCCCTATATTTGCTTTATTGGTGAACATCATTTTGTTCATGTTATATTTCGTATGATCTGTATTTGTTTTGCTCGTCATCAATATTTCCGTTTTTGCCCATTCGTATAGTTCGTTTGTATCTTTTCATCATAAAGAAATGACAGTATTTAGCTATAGTATAGACAAATATTCTAAAATATAGCAATTTTACATCCCTACATTAAACAGATTTTAGTATCATTATTCGTTTTCATCTAAAACAATGTGTGTTGTCCCTTTTTGTTTTGTCATTACAAATTAGGGAACAGTAGTATACCAGGGGTCATAGGTCATTAATCGATCAAGAGAAAGCAAATCCGAATTACAAACTTAACACGAGGAATCAAATCAAATGACAGACGAAAACAAAAGAACAACAGGAACACTGAAGTGCGCCAAAAACAACGTCAACATGTATAGAAACAAACTGCCACGATCCTGACTCTGTACAGGATATTTTAAGAAAACATGGTTTGAAGGATAATCAAACATCCTGATTTATGACAATGTTAAGAAATATATCGCTTAAATGACAACAATACGTGGTAGATAACTCCATCTAATTTTATCAGTTTAAAGTACAATACGCTGAAAAGCGAATAAAAAATGTTAAAAACCTCAAAACCATTTGCTAACCTTATGTTTTCTTATCACATTTCTCGTCATATTCAAATTTCAAATACAGAAAATCCCGAATGTTTCCTTAATCTGTTATACTTGTTATTGTTAAAAAGACTTACGTAATGTACAAGATTTCCCTGTGTAACCAGCATCACACGTGCAGGTGTATGATGTTGGCGTGTTTGTACATTTACCAAACACACATGGTTTGTTTAAACAGTCTAAAATAATCAACATATAAGTACCATGAATTATTTTAGTGTTAAACCAAGAACAGAAAAAAGCATAGCATATCAGTTTTTCTCTTTAGATATAAGTAGATAAGTGTGTTAAACATGCTGGTTATCAAGCAATGTATGTTGTTACAAATGTAATGATAATTGGTTTGCAGTCAAAAGGATGTTTAAAATAGAAGCTTACGTATTTACCGTTTATTGTACATGTTGTGCTGACACACAAAACAAGAAAACGAATATTCTATCCATGACATTTCGTTTGTGTGCATGACAACCGTCAACACGATATCTTCAACGATAACCACTAGTGTCTATATACTTAGTACGTTTGGTTATTAGCACATTAACCAATTCAGATGGTTTATTTACGTCTTCTTCTTCTCTTTTTGTTAGCTGTCTGTCTTACCCCTGTACTGATTCATTAGAAGTTTCTCGATTAAGAGGTACAAGAGAAGAAATGTTTTTAAAAATGCAGAAACGTAGAAAAAACTAAAGATTCAAGCGGATAATGGGCAATCACGTGAACGTAAAATAGAAATTGCATCATCACATTATTTTTGTTGTTACAAAGTGAAGTTTTTAAATTCAACATATTGCACTTACAGTCTGGAGCTGCAAAATAACACTTGATTAATTTAAAATACATCGTCACTAGATATTTTGTAAAAAGAATTTGATACAACATTCATGTTCGAAAATAAACATTTATTCAATTGTCACTTAATAAAATTTCGTACGGATATTTGTCATCAGATGGTAAACACGCATATCAAAACTAATAAATTTTTGAAATATTCAAGGTAGAATGTGAATGGACATATTTAATTGTAAAGTAAACAAATTATGTTTGTGTTAGATTTCGATGTTTTATCAAAGAGGCACACGTTATTACTTGTACAAACTCTGGTGTTCAAACTCCCTCATACAAAGCTGAACTTAGATAAATTGGGTTTAATTGTTTAGGTCTGTGCCTGTGACGTAGCTCAACACGTGTTTATGTATTAAAACATGCCTAGGTTTCCAACGTTTGTTTAAAAGCCTTTATGGTAATATTAATCAAGAAAAGCAAATCGGTTGCATGCTATCTTGAAATTGATTTTATACTTTGAGAAATAGTTTTCTTTACTCGTACAAATTATGCTAAACGTACGATGAGAACACGTGCGACCTGTGTAACCATTGTTGCATACACATGAAAATTGTATATGTCCATTAACACATCTACCATGTACGCATGGATTTGTTGCACAACCTAGAAAACAAATTAATAAAAGCAAATAAAATACGTGGAATTATCAGTGCATACTTTTATAAAATTGTGGTCATATTGAAATGAATATTGATAAATTTTCAGAAAAAAATTAAGAATATAATATGCGTTATTTCATTTTATTTGTATATTTAGTTAACATAAAAACGACACAACCATTGACAAAAACTATACTACCTGTCTCATAACATTTTAAATAGTTTCATGAATATAACAGATTTTGAGCTGTAAAATACTTATCTATTCCTGCAATGCCTGCATATGGATTACATATCACCACATTGAATCGATATTCCAGGGAAGGGGTTTTCTTTAATAGGTGGTTGATTCTCACAAGAAAGCTTTAACATTCAAAATTCAAAATGGTGAGGTTGATATAACTGTTCGAAATTTTACGGAATTTTAGGGACGCGATTACAAGTTTATTGACAGACAAATGATATCTGGCACGTTATAATCTTCGTAAGCATTATCCCGTACTTCTTTCCACAAATTAAGCTTATCAACAAGTTTGTATTAACATTAGGAACACGACGAGTTCCACACGCTAACGCTCAGGGTATAATAATCGAATATAAATGCCCAACCCATGGTAAAATGAAAACAAATCAACGGCTGCCATGAATTATTTCTAAAAATAATCTCTGAAACACGTTGGGACACTTGTTCATAACGATGCACATACAAACATTGTAGAAAACTTTTACGCAGAAACTGCTTCAACAAAGTTATGAGGAAGACAGATTAAAATTGACAATCCGTATATTTTATGGACACCATCACAAATCGGTGGATCCATACGATGTTACTTTGACCAAACTAGCTAAGGACATTTTTACCACATGGTAGATTGTGGTTTGTCATTACGTCGTCTATTTTTTTAATTACCAAACGTGACTTATTACCGATTGTGTCTGTTTTGCTGAGTTTGAATTCGCATTACTATAAGACGTGTTACGGTACTTATCTATCCCAAATTCATGTATTTAGTTTAAATGTTCAATGTTATATTTGTAATTCTCATCGGATTTTGTCAAATGTGTTCACGTCTTTTCTATTATATTCATGTGTTATGGTAAAGAAAATTAATCACCGCCTTCATTAATTAGATTTCATTCAGTTCAACGTAATCTGTACGATGGTTAATGTTTGAAGTTAGATTCAACACAAACCGGACATATAATATAGTTAATTGCTACCTTAGTTTGCTATTAATAAGTGTTGAAATGTGCATTGTTATTAAATGTAATATCAGTATTTAGTTCAAATATCATCTTAAATCAATCCTTATTCTATCTTATTCATTCAAATGTGACGTCATTTTTCATTTTTTGATGATCTGTTTTACAAATTTAAATGTGATGTAATTTTTTTGTCATTTTTTACAATTTCAAATATGACGTCACTTGGCGTTGAGGTTTAAACTTATTCGGATGTGCTACTTTTCGTCGGGTTATGCAGTGTATTTAGGATGTTTCCTGTAATTAGTTAATACTTCAGTTTTATCATATATCTTTTGTATAGTCATTTTATAAAATTTACTGTTTGCAAAAGTATAAATTATTCTAAATAATAGGGATGTTCTGGTACCTAACAGAAAACCCTGGCCGTTTTTGGTACAACTTTTTTGAACTTTTGGTCCTCGATGCTGTTCAACTTTGTACTTGTTTCGGCTTTCAAACTTTTGTATCTGGGCGTCACTAGTAAGTCTTGTGTGGACAAAATGCACTTCTGGCGTATTAAAATTTTAAACTTGTTGCCTTTTGTTAGCTATTATTCGTGTGTTTCTTTGTCAATTATGTTCTCCTATTTATTTATATTGTACTCCTGTAATGTTTTGTTGTCATTTTAATGTTATATTTCACATGGCCATAACAGAGGGAGGTTTGGCATGCCACAAAACCAGGTTCAACCCATCATTTTTTCCTTTAAAAATGTCCTGTACCAAGTCAGGAATATGGCCATTGTTATATTATAGTTCGTTTCTGTGTGTGTTACATTTTTACGTTGTGTTTCCGTTGTGTCGTTTGTTTTCTCTTATTTTTGAGTGTGAATTCACATTACTATAAGACGTGTCACGGTACTTATCTATGCCAAATTCAGTTATTTGGTTTTGATGTTATATTTGTTATTCTCATAGGATTTTGTCTAGTGCTTAGTCCCTTTCTGTGTGTATTACATTTTAATGTTGTGTCGTTGTTCTCCGCTTATATTTAATGCGTTTCCCTCAGTTTTAGTTTGTTACCCCGATTTAGTTTTTTGTCCATGGATTTATGAGTTTTGAACAGCTGTATACTACTGTAGCCTTTATTTACTTACGGTCTAGTACTAAAAGAAAAGATTTAAATTCATGTAAATCATATATCGCAATAATCAAAGTAGTTTGACCTATAGTTAAAATTGAGAATGGAAATGGGGAATCTGCCAAAGAGACAACTGTTACAACCCGACCATAGAGCAGACAACAGCAGAAGGTCACCAACAGGTCTTCAATGCAACGAGAAATTCCCACACCCGGAGGCGTCCTTCAGCTGGCCCCTAAACAAATATATACTAGCTCAGTTGCTAATTTCTGTGTCATTCGGTCTGTTTTGGAGATTTGTCTCATTGGCAATCATTCCACGTCTTCTTTTTTAGTATGTTTACGTCATGCGTAAATAATTAAACTATTGTAACGTGTAACCGTGCGATCAATGGATCCGTATCTGAATAAATCAGGATTTCAAGTGTTCAACTTAAATTTGCACCACAACAAGTTGTCCTATTTAAAACAATTAACACACCCTTATATGAATTCACAATGTCAAATATATAAGCTACACAATGCACATAAATTAAATTACAGGGTGAAGTTCCTCATTCACTATGTATAAACACAATGCCTTATTACAGAATATATACACACAATGTCACTATGCAATCACTTTGCAACATGTATTAAGCCTGATTATTCACAATGTCACTAATATATCACTATGCAACATGCATCAGACACTTTATTACACAATGTCACTAATATATCACTATGCAACATGCATCAGACACTTTATTACACAATGTCACTAACGGATTACTATGCAACATGCATCAATACATATCACACAAAACGTATGAACACATTACCACATATATACAACATCTATTAACAATATCCACCAATTTGTAATATCACCTTTTGAATGTTCAATAAACCACAATAACACAGTGACACAATTACACTTGCACAATGCTTCAATGCACAAGGAATGTATATGAACACAGCTCAACTCACACACTAATTATCACTATGAATCCGATCGAAACTGATAAGATTAAACACAGTGCACTTTCACTTATACACTTCCACAATATAACAACTTGCAACACCAGCAAGATTTCACCATGTATTCTCACTAATACACGTCCACAATATAACAACTTGCAACACAAGCAAGTATACACCTTGTACTTTCACTGTACAATAACTTATTATATAAGTTCACTTTATAACACAATCACTATTCGAAATATTCACATATAAATCCAAACACTATAATTTATATCCTTTGAATCACTAAAGCCACTCTACTTACCAGTTGGAATATTTAATCCTAGAAGTTAACTCTTCAATGGTCCACATAAAACTGACAAAGTTTCTCTGTCTTGAGCTGGTTTATATACTACCATATGGAACGGTCCATTATACGTGAAGGGGTGAAAATCAAGACTATACCAATTTTAGGGGTGTTTTTAGTAATAGATGGTGCTCCAACTATGGAGAAACTTGTATACATATAGAAGCACAATTAATAAGGAAAGACAACTGGAATTTCACATCGAAATAAATAAACTATGACCAATTTTTGTTACACTATGAATTAAAAAAAAACATGTATATATTAATGCTACGTTGATTGTAAGTATATTTGAAAAGAGTGCAATAAATTATAACATAACAAAATACATCAAAGATATTAGGATTATGGTTCTGTAAGCAAATTTCCAAATTTTAATTTTAATATACATGTTTAAAAGTGTTGAAATGCTCATTTACTAACATTAATGATATTTCATTGTAGAATGGCAGACAACAAAGTAAACTGAAGCGAGTCTGTCAAATGAGTAAGTTGAGTAAACTTTTAAGTTTTGCCTCATGCAGCGTCTACAGATTATGGACAACAGAGGTGTAATGTGTGTATTAATCAGACGACAACCGAAGGATACACATTACATGCTAATAAGTAGCCCTTTCACAAAAAATCTTAAGTGTAAAATTCATCGTTAGTCTAAAATATTTGAACTAAATATTTTATCGTAAGATTAATTTTACACTCGAGATTTTTTTGTGAATATCACCATATAGTTTAATACAAAAGACAGGTGACTTTACAATCGGTACACTAAACATTTGTTTGCTAAATGCGAAACACAATTTTTGTATTTGAAAGGGACTATCAGTAGTTTACCATCGATATCGAATAATACGAATATTTCGAGACGAACATAAAAAACAACCACCGACAACATTCCGGACTTTCTCCAGACAATAAGCATACGGCTTGTTTCGAAGTCAATATTTTATTTATTTCAAGAAATCTGTGTAAAAGGTATCTAATATTTACTTACGGGTATCGCAGTTGTTTCCAATATAACCAGGATCACATGCACACGTATATCCAGTAATGTTACTAGAACATACGCCATGTGTACAAGGATTGACTGCACAATCTATGGACAATAAAAATTATAAAATATATTAACGTTTGTTGAAGAAAAAACAGTATAGTTAACCGATGGTAAATCATAAATTCGATTAAGAAAGACAAATTAAGCTGAAAATGATTATATCTAGATTTTTCATACATAATACATCTGCAATGTTTTTAAAAAACTCTGAAAAAATAACATGGATTTTCTAAAATTTTGATATTTGACTTTTTAGAATATGTTATCGAATAATGAACCGAAAAGTATTGTAATTAATTACATGTACTTACGGTCAACAGCTAAAAATAAGAATATATGTTCTTGAAAATTACTGACAAAATTAGGTAAGTCAATTTAGGAATGGAACAGAATTTATGTTTATCTTTATCATTAATGCATTTTAATGATGTCCACTTTGTAGTTTAAAAAAAAGCTCTTATTCTATCTTGTTTTTTCAAAAGCCTACCAAAAAAGACAAACCTATTCATTCTTTAATTAATATATAACAAACACTTATTAAGATAGCAAACAAATGTGCTTGATATTAACCTTCTTTTTGTCTATGCAATAGCCGGGGTAATACACCTAATTATAAACCGTTGTTCAACGGTTACCTTAGAACATATATAATCGATTACATACACTATCGTAGGTAATGAATATAGATTTGATTCCCTATTTGTTGTACCAAGTTGTACCTAAACATCTGCCAAAAACTGTTGGTAATGATTTGAGGAATCGGAAATAAAAAATCTCTCTTTATAGATGTAAGTAACATTTATCATACAATACTATACAGTGATGTCGGTATATCTGTCTATTGCATATCAAAGACACGTAATCATTATGTAGAACGAGAGTCACGCTTATTTTGTAACGATCAATATAACATTAAGAAATATGTCTGTTTTAGTTGCTTACATGATTTCTTCAATAAGCAGGAACTGTTTACATCTGTCATATATGAGGGAGGTTAAGTTTGCGTTCTTCGGAAGTTGTCTGTACCAATTCAGAAATATGACAGTTGTATTCTAGTCATTCGTTTGTTTTATAAATTCGATCGTTTGTTTTTCTATTATTTCAATGTCTATACATGTTGATAGTAAAGTCGATATTTGATTGGTTGATACTATCCCACGTGGCATTGAACAAATATTATCCCCATCTGAAATGTCGGGACTACATCGTTCGACTTTACTCGCGATTAATATACATAGATTTTAAATTTCTTTTTTTAAATAACTCTTTCTATTTTTCAATGTGTATGTAGTGTTTAGTTATAAAAACAAGTGGATAAGAGAAAAAGTGTATTATACAAACAAATATTTTATGTTCATGTAGGAAAATTTGCTCAAACTCGAACAATCATATTTCTCTTGGACAAAGTCCTCGTGAACTATGAATATTTTTGGATGAATAAATCTTAATATCTCCCGCAGTCACTGGAAATACATGTATACTGTTTTATAGATAAACCCTGTTTGGATTTTCTTCGGTATTTCAATTTAATGGTTTGTTGATTGATTATACAAAGAATTATGATTATTCATACATACTTTGTTGACAGTGTTGTCCGATGTATCCTTGTTGGCAAGTACATGAATATCCAGAAAAGGAATTATGACAAAATCCGTTGTGTAAACAAAGATTGGGATTGCAGTCTAAACATAAATCATATTAAACCAATTAAAACACCTTAATATGCTAAAGGACATATAAAAATAATGAAATTAGTATTTAAAACTACATAGGAAAAATTGCGACATATGTTTTCATATGTTTAACATATGTTTTTCATATGTTTGAAAACATATGTAAACATATGTTTAGGCCCGACATGAAAACATATGTTTTTGATCATATGAAAAACATATGTTAAACATATGAAAAACATATGTTTCTAAAATCATATGAAAAACATATGTTTTTCATGCATGTAAACATATGAAAAACATATGTTTTTCATATGTTTTTTATAAACATATGTTTTTCATATGTTTTCATCCCAGACCTAAACATATGTTTTCATATGTTCGGCCCAAACATATGTTTTCATATGTTTTTATATTGGTCCTAAATAAATATTTTTTTATGGTTTTTTTTTTAATTTTTCAAATGCATTTATTTTTTCATGTATATGTATTTTTGTTTGGTTTGTTTTTAATGGTAATGTTTTTGATGTTTTTCTTCTTCATCATCTTTTTTTTCTGTCAGGAACTCATTTGGAGTGTAAATACTTCAATATGATGATTTTAATAACCCCAAATACTTGACTCCACAGAAAATACATGGCAAAATCAAAAGCTCTTAACAAATAAAAAGCAACTGTATACATTAGCATTCCTTAATGCAGAAAAATAATTATCACAGTCAGTGCTCCATAATTTGTATTGTATATCTAGTAAAACTTTTTTTTATTAAGTTGTTGTCTCTTCTATTTTCATATTTTTGTCTCTTTGATATACTCATTTCTATTGCCTATGTTCTATTTTCATATTTTTGTCTCTTTGACATATCCCATTTCTATTGTCTATATTCTATTTTCATGGTTTTGTCTCTTTGACATATCCCATTCTATGTTTGCCTCTTTGACATACCCTAATTCTATTGTCTATATTCTATTTTCATCTCTATGACATATCAAATTTTTATTGTCTATATTCTATTTTCGTATGTTTGTCTCTGTGACATACACCATTTCTATTGTTGATAATCTATTCTAATCTGATGTATGTGATATTTCTATTGTCTATATTCTATTTTCCTCTGATGTCTGTGATATTTCTATTGTGACAGTCTATATTATATTTCCCTCTGATGTATGTGATATTTCTATTGTCTATATTCTATTTCCCTCTGATGGATGTGATATCTCTATTGCTATATCACCATACACATTGATATGTAATTGTCTACACTGCTAGCTATTACAGGTGCTAGTGTATGCTGCCACTTTTGTGCCCTTATAATTAATGGCTTGCTGTTTCGTGTGAGCTCTGTTTTGAAAACTGTATTTTGACCTGTAATGGTTTACTTTTACAAATTATGACCTGGATGGAGAGTTGTTTCATTGGCACTAATACCACATCTTCTTATATCTATAATTAAGAAAGACAACTAGATTGACTTTTGAGTTCAATATTGTATTAATTTAAAATGAATGTTCTTTGGTACTGTTTCTTTACTTTTCAGTTCCTGAAAATAAAAATAACAGAACAGAGTTTCAATGTCCACTGAGTTGCACATATTTTATTTAGCAAGGGGCAATAATTAAAAAAAGGCACTTGAATAAAATTATAAATAAAAAAGTGTGCTTGGAAAAAAACTTCTTTTTCTTGTATACGAAATATTTCAAACAGACCTTCAAGGGCATTCCTTACAGTATACTATGTGCTTTATAAAAAAATGAACCTATGAGAGCGCTTACAAGGCCATTTTCCTTTATTTAATATTTTCAAGGGCCATAACTCTTTTGAAAATAGTCAATCCGTCAAAAGTAGTGAACTTGACCAATATATTGCTGATATTAAAGTATAGTATAAGTTTTTAAAAATCTGGCAAGAATTGCACCTGCAAGACAAGTATAAACACCTTACAATCATTCTATAAACATATTAATTAATGTCTGCCATACAATATGTAGTTTTAATTTTTGAATGGTTCACATTTTGCATTCTTAAACAAGTTGAAGGTTACTTTATGTTATGAATTTTGATTATTGTTCATTGCTGAACAGTGACCAGTAAATGTTTTATCTTCGTTCTTTAGTTTTTTAATTGATAGTTGTCACATTGAGGATCATACGCCATCTCCTTATATCAATATTCTAGTTCTTTAAAAACTCTCTACGGTTAAAAGAAAATTATCAAATTAATTTTTTCTTGTTTATTTTAAGGTACAGTGGCAAATATTTAATGTATATATTCAAGACAACTGACAAGAACAACTTTTGATCATGTTAAATATATATACAATTCATAATATACGGTCTGTGATGCAAATGCTATAATTATTTGAGCTTCTCATTTCTCATGCGTGTGCAGCAGAAGCAGATGAGACTGGTAAGGATTCCTCGATGCATACTTGACATCAAAATGACAGAAAAATAAACAACTGTATATATGTACAATTACACTTGAAAAAGTTTTGAATAGATAACATTAAATTATTTAAATCAAATACAATTCTACATATGAACTTACTTTGATACCAGTCTTTTTTTTTACAGGACATCTGCACCTACATGTACATGTACACCGTAGCATGTACCTCAGTGATTCTTATACTGCACTTTCCTTTCATTTGGTAACAAGCTAAAATTATAAATTTTAAGTTAATCAAAAAGTCCAGACAAAAACTAAATGTACATGTAGTATGAACTGATGCTCACTAATTAATACTTTTACTTTTGAGTTAATGGAAACAATTTATAAACAATCAACAAATATATGTATAGCATGAACTTTTCTTTATATATCATGTATATATATAAAAAACTATTCTTCTGCCTAAGTTTAAAAAAATTCATTTAGGCATTAACTCCAGTTTATTAAATCTTGATTTGCTGTTTCATAGGCAAAATTGTTGAAATACAACATTTATATATAAATATTAAACTCATGAACATAACATGTTGTCATTTGTGTTACCATCTGTATACTTCATGCATTTAATAAAAGAACAGTGTTTCAATGTACCTCACCAATTGATGGATATATAAAATTTGCTGTCAAAAAGCAATAACCACATCAAATAAGTGTGTTCTTTTTTTTTTAACATTTTTCATAAATTATAAAAATAATCTACAAGAAAAGTAGACATGTGTGGGATGCAATTCCTTATAAATTCAATATCTATTTCCAAGAGGCAAAACTCCTGTAAACATATTTTATTAATAGCCTGTTAAGTTTCTCTTTATCTTCTTTAGTTCTTGCTCAAAACACAAAAGAGGAAAAGATTGCAAAATTTACGAGAAAGTTGTTAAAAATTGACTATAAAGGGCAACAACTGCTTAAGGGGTCCATTGAAAATTTGGTTATGTTGACCATTGTAGATCTTACTTTGAACATTATTGCATGAAACTTTTCAAAAATCAAAAATTTAAAAAAAATTGAAAAAAAAGGAATCCCTTTAAAAAGTTGTAAACAAACTATCCCCCCCTCAACTTATTGAAATCCCCCTTGGAGCAATAACCCTAAAACTCAATCCCATCCTTTCTTTTGTAGTATGGAACCTTGTAGTACAATTTCAGAGAGATCTATACAATTACACACAAGTTATTGTCTGGAAACTAGAAAAATGCTTGTTTTTGGCCCCTTTTTCCTAAATTTTGGCCCCATGACCCCTAAACTGAATCAAAACCTTGTACTTGTGGTTTTAAACATTGTGGTACAATTTCAGAGCAATTGAAATACTTATAAACAAGCTATTATCCTGAAACTAGAAAAATGCTTGTTTATGGCCCATTTTGGGCCCCTAATTCCTAAACAGTTGGGACTTCCGACCATCATCCCCAAAATCCTCCCAACCTTTTTTTGTGGTATTGGACCTTCTAAACAAAATTCATAAAGATTTATGCACTTAAACCCAGGTTATTGTTCGGAAACCAATGTGTCTTCGGACGCTGCAGATAACGACAACACCTTACCATTATACAATCCCCAAAAATTGTTTGTGGTCGTATAAAAAGAACAAGCAATGGAGTGTATATAGAGCTTCCAATGCTATTTTCAATAAAATGGTCCAGTAGAAAAAATATTTTTTCACAGCTTACAGGAAATCAAAATGTGTAACATGTAGATAGTCTGACAACAACAAAATATTCAAACAAAGTTATCCTTTTTATTACATGTACATACCTCTCGTCATAAAATAATTGCCGGCTGCTCTTTATATGCACATAAATCAATATGAAAATCTATGAATCCATCATATAATCTAGAAAGCAATGCCTGAGAGAATTCCATTCTGTTGCTTAGCTTCTTCTTTTTTTTTGAAGTACATGTACTTCCATAGAAAATGCTAAAAGAAATAATGTAAAATGAAATGAAGTTAAAATATCTGACAAATTGCCTTAAATATTTTTATACATGTTATATGGCAAAATTGGCTTATTTTGATCTTTTAAAACAAGACCAACAGATCTAGACTTGCCCGGAAAAAAATTATACTAGTACTATATAAACATGTATAATATAAAAGTATTAAATTATTTAAATGTTCTAATCCATCTTATTAAATCCATATGCCTGTTGAATGAATTCAATGGTGTATCAAAGTGGTTAAATTTGATCTCTGACTAAATAAGTTCTTGTCATGATTTACAAATGTATAATGCCAATCTTTTTCATCAGTTAACAGTACAAATGTACAAGGTCAAGGGGATAACTTAATTCAGGAGCCTGTAACTCAGTGGTTGTCGTTTGTTTATGTGTTACACATTTGTTTTGTGTTCATTTTTTGTACAAAAATAAGGCCCTAAGTTTTCTCGTTTGAATTGTTTTATATTGTCATTTAGGGACCTTTTATAGCTGACTATGCAGTATGGGCTTTTCTCATTGTTGAAGGCCGTACAGTGCCCTATAGTTGTTAATTTCTGTGTCATTTTGGTCTCTTATCATATGGACAGTTGTCTCATTGGCAATCAAACCACATCTTTTTTTTTTTATATTAAATAAGTTATTAGTGAAAATAACATGCATGTTGTTCTGACAATGTTGTTATGCCAGATAATTTCATGAGTTGTCAACTCTTCATTTCTAAAATTTTCTTCGGTAGTAACATATATTTATTGTTTTTGGTGTGCACTAGGGAATTTTTGAAACTTTATATGTGCAGTAACTAAATACACAGCCTTTATAACTAATTTTCAAATTAAATGTATACATTTTTAATCAACCATGGTAACTTCTTTAGTCGATGAGACAAGGGATTTCACTTAGCTGTAACATTTGTACATGTATAACATGTATAGGCCTAGTTATCATGGTTATTACAGACATGTATAAACATGTTTTATATGAGACAGTTTGGTAATTACTGAAAAGGAAGGGTGTGTTAAATTTTAACCTTGTCCATCCGTCAGTACATACATTTTGTTGTATATGTCCCAAAAAATTGGGTGGTCACTGGTGTTACTTTTACCTTTCTTCAGTTATGCATTGCTGAATTTTTATTGTTCTTTTCTCTCAAATTTTAGTTTGCCTCAACCAAATGTTATGAAACTTATATACACACCGCTTATTTCCACATTTATAAATTCAGATCGAGTTCATATTTGGTGGCATCACTTTTACTGTTCTTGATTTATACCCTTTACAAATTGAAAAATGACTGATTTTTTTTATTTCCGTTTTCTTATTGTAGTTTTCGTTTGTTTTGACCAAATGCAACAAAAATAACACACAATGCTTATATTAAACCACATAAAATTTACACTTTGTAACACAGATCAAGTTTTGAATTCTAGAGGAATTACTTATACATTTCAAGAGTTATATATGCTCCTTTACAAATGAATTAATAAAATTGTTGATTTTTTGTTTCCACTCTTTTTTGAAATTTGAAGTTACATGTACATGTATACATAATGATGTTTAAATTTGGTCAGTGTAAATGAGATCAAGACAAGGTCAAATGAACCTTGATCATGTTGATAGACACAGACTTGCAGACTCATTCATGCCCTATTATAATTATTGCATACATTTTACACCAAAACCTGAACTATTTTGTATGCTGTAGTGACTACTTGTATCTGGAATAAACCTTAACCAGGCAAGGTTTGGTGGTAAATAACTTGTTGTTAGCTTTGAACTAGTTATCATGACTAAGAGGTAACTCTCAAATCTGGACTTAGAGGTTATTTTTGTTGTGCCTGTGGTGATGTATAAATACCCTGTCTGGTTTATGTTTTTGTTGGATGTCTTTTTGCTTTGTACATATCTGATGGCAAATGTGTTAAGCCCTTTTCACACCACTATCCAAGGTTAGGAGGGGGTTTAATTTGGCACCAACAAACTGGTTTGACTCCATCACATCCTGTACATGCTGTATGTTTCTGTCCCAAGTCAGAAGTCTGTTATAAAGTTCATGTTGTAGTTTGTTGCTATACTAGTATATCATGTTTGTTTATTTGTTCCTTGTTTTGTTTTAAAATCATTATCAGTCTGTAAGTTCCTTCATTTGACTTATAAAGCTGACTTTGCATTATGCACTTTGCTCATTGTTGAAGTCAACTTGTAAGATACAAATGAACATGTAGTCCAAATTATTATGACGTCTATAGAAAGGCTATTTATTATTTTTGCATTGACGCAGCCATTCTGCGACATAGATGTAAATAAAATTAAGTATAATAGCTTTCAAGACTTCATTATTATTTAGACTACATTGTACTTGTATTTTAACTTATAATTGTTGGCAGGCCTTGGTGGCGGAGTGTAAAGTGGTTGGTATGTTTATGTCTTGTTCTACTAGTCTTGTTTGTATTCGTCTCAATTCTAATGTAGGCCACTGGAGGTGATCAAGCATATTTAAGACAGACCTGGTATTGTGATCCATTAGTAGTTTCAATGTGGGAAACTATCAGACCAATCTATTTGATGTATGAGGGTTTTAGCTGTTCCCCTTAATGGACAGTCAGAGCTCAGACATAAATAAGTCTGAATCTGCTTTTGACTCATAGAGGTCTAAATTTGTAAGTGTTAGGATTTGTCTCCCTTTAATGCAAGACAAAATACGACTTTAATAAGTCAAATATTGTTAAGCAAGAAATGATTGACCAGAATCAAAAAGTTGCAAATATCGACTCCTACAAGTCGATAAGTTACCAAAATTGGTTAACTTCAAGACCCACGCATATTTATAAAAAGGTCATGCATCTAAATCAAATAATGACAACATTGAAAGCCAATGCTTTGTCTTCTAAAGAAAAATATGAATGAGGGGGAATCATGTTAATTAACCTTACAATGCAACCACCTGGATCCACACTTAATGAGGTAAAACATCTGTGTTTAGTAAGGATGTTCAATTAGATAATCACATTTTTATAATAAATACATGTTGTGACTTCTTTAAGTCAAAAACAGAAATCGACTTGTTTATGTCTGAGCTCTGACTGATGGATCGGTAGTTTCTTTCCGAGATCCTTTGTCATAGGATTTTCGGCTTTCCTCTACCAGGAATACAGCTGGGCATTTAGCGGTATCGGTTTGGATTCCAAGTATGTCCTCTCCGGTTTCCCGTTTGTTGTCTAGGCATTTGTGCGGCATCCGGGGTGACCTTATCCCTTATTTTGTATATAATGTTTTTTTATATTATGCATTTTTTTATATTTTTGAGGATGAGCGAGTCAGGTGAGTGGGTGCACGTGTGTTCGTATGCTTTATTACATTGTACTTATTGTTTTGGGGAATGTTAACTTTCTGGTTGTAAGACCCGTCACGGCCAGGCTGGGAGACTGGATAGGCAAATGCTCACATTAAATCTGTACCGATACAGTGTGTATAAATGTCTTCCTTTTTACACCATAACCCATGGTGGTGCTCCTACTAAAGGAGGGAGATACGGAACATACATACATACATATACCGGTTCTCCGGTTTACAATCAAGTCAAATAGTTTTTTTGTGAAAAATTTGCACACACATCTTCCTGTTTTTGGCCAATTATAATAATAAAAAAGGTGCATTATTATATTTACCATTCGTTGCCCGTTTAAGGTACATAAATGTACGTAATCCATGAAAACAAAACACTTTCGACATTTCGAACTTTCGTTGCGTTGACTTTCTCTAGACTTTCATTTCTATGTTTCGTTCCCCGGTTTCTTCTAGTTAATCGACAAGTCACTCAATTCAATTTATCTGTTTATAAGTAGAAGAAGAAGTAGAATCTATCTCTGTCCATTCTTAAAACTTAAATAAACAGCTGTAGACTGCTGCAGATGATCGCGTGAGCGTCCATGGTTTGCGTCATAGTGCACAAAACGATAACGGTGAAAATATTTCCGAGTTTTCCCGGTTTTCGAATTCGACGTGCCAAGTACGTAATACGAGGGTCTGGAATCAAAATTAGGGATTTAAGAAAAGGGAATAAGAAAAAAAAATGCAGAATAAATAATAAAAAATAAATAATAAAGAACAGAGAGAGAATAATGGGATAATCAATAAAAAAAATTAATTTAGAATAAAGAACAAACTATAAAAAGTAACTTGAAGAATATTTATTCATTGAGGGTGGTAAAGGGGGGGTACTTGCACGAAAAAAACGTGAAATAAGACACAATTTCACGTTGAACGTGAAATAATTTCTGTAATGAACGTTGCACGAAAAATAAATACTTTTATGTGAACCTTTTGTGACTGAATCACTGTCTTCTTGTGTATATTAACTCTTTGTTTTACTTGATATTCCCGATTTAGTATACAAATTTATGATATAATTGGTTTACGGTTTTTAAAAAAGTATTTTTTGTCGATCCCTGTCAAGTGTTTGAATTTTATTTGAAAAATACCGAGCACGCAAAATAAGACTTTGAAAATCACGAAGCACGTAAAATTAAATAAGCAGAACACGTTGAACGAGGCACCTGTCCTGCACGACTGAACGTCAAATAAAAAAGTAAAAACACGTTGAACGTGAAATAAAAAACGGCGATCACGTTGCACGAAAATAACCCTTTACCACCCTCTTCATTATGCATATTATTATCTATTAATCATAACTCATTCATTTATTTTACATTCTTATTAAATTAATTAGAAAGCTCTGCTGTTAGGATGATAGGCTTCAATACTAATTTAGACATTTTCTCCAATTTTCATTAATGTATTTTAAAACATATGAAAACATATGAAAATCATATGTTTTTCATATGTTTGTAAACATATGTTTACATATGTCATAAAACATATGTTAACATATGTTTGCTAATATATGTTTTCATATGTTTCAAATCATATGTAAACATATGATTGTAAACATATGTTTATCATATGTTTGTCCTAAACATATGAAAAACATATGATTTTCATATGTTTAGGACAAACATATTTTCATATGTTTTCATATGTTTTAAAATACATTAATGAAAATTTTCATATGTTTTTCATATGTTTTGAAAACATATGATAAACATATGTTGCAATTTTTCCTGTGTAGCATTCATATAAACAAAGAAGGGGTGAAAGATTCTGGAGGGACGCCATGGCAAAAGAAAAATGACAAATAGACAAACAATAGTACACAAAACAACATAGAAAAATAAAGACTTAGCAACACGTATCCCACCAAATACTTGCGGTGTTTAGGGTGCGCCGGAAGGGAAGGAAGATTCTGCTCCTTATGTGGCTTACGTCGCGTTACTCATATAAGTACACACTTGGTTTTAAGTCTAATGCGGTAGGTCACATTCGTTAAAAGGGAACGGATTGTATTTACAACATATGAAACATATCCCCTAGCATATGTGGAACAAATATTCCTTAACGGTCAACCATCTGTGGATGGCGTCTGTAAGATTTACGAAGGGATGATTTTAAATTCACAATTCAGAACTCTTGTTTTAGTAGCTTCCTTTTGAGCAACTTGTAACAAGCTATAAAGGACCCCAAATAATGACACATGTGTAAAACCATTGAAACGCGATAACCAATTGTCTAAACTATATAAAAAAAGAAAAACACTTATGATTCACATAAACAAACGACTAAAGATCAACTTCTTCATTTAGGACACCTACAAACAAATGCAGGGCCGTTTTTTTATAGGGACCAATACTTTATGTATGTATCTTTAGATCAATTGGTAGAAAATATCAATTAAAACCTAATTTTAGTCAAGAACATTGCTGGAATCATATGATCGACTGCCTCTTGATATTCTTGATTTTTACGCCATGCACACACAGTTTATTTATGCATCTTTAGATCATATGTGAGAACATATTAATGAAAAACCACTGTTAATCAGAGCATTGCGTATGATGGTATCATATATCTATATGTCATAGTAAACAACTTGAACTCCATCTTATGAAAATAGAACTATTTCCGGCAGGTCTCAATAATTAGAGGCAACAATTGACAAGAAGAGTTCCGACGCTACAAGAAGAATAATTTAGCGTTAAGAAAGCTAATTTTCGTGTCTTCACATTTTTATGTTGCTCTTTGTGGCTACTTTGCACTTATTATCCCCTCTAGACAGATGTCCGCGTATGAAAAAATGAAAACAAAGTTATTACCTTTTAACAGTGAAAAAATAGATAAAGTACTTTAATTGCAAATTGTCGGTATTTCGTTGCTGATTTTACATAACTTATCAATAGAAACTAAAAGCTTTTTTTGTCTATCTACAAATTATTACTTACGGTCTATTGCTTAAATGTAGTAAAAACTAATCAAATTAGGTGTAAAGAAAAATTGACTTCTGTACCATAGTTTCGGACATTTTTACCTTTGATGTGTGTTGGTTTTGCTCCCACGTTATTGTTTATATAATGAATTATATGCAACTGACATACCAGTGAGATGTTTAGCTAGCTTTTAATTTATGTTTGATTCCCCTTTATTTGCATGCGGAAATGCCTGTTTTAAGTCAGAAATCTGACAGTATACCTTTAATGTGTTTGGGCTCTTGATTTTGCCATTTGACCAAGGATACTGTTTTGGAATTTTCCTTAAATTAAGATATTTGTGGTTATACCTTTTCCAAGTCTTAATGGAATATCGAAATAAAGAAATATTACAAAGAGTCTATTCTCTATTTTATATTAAATAATGACAATGAATTTGGACCGACAACATGCTGTCTGCATAGGTTGTACATCATTCTGGTGTTTGTAAAACCATTATTCAGGTAAATAATAGTAGTTGTTATCCACTCTGACAATAGTGAGCAGATATGAATTGATCAACCCACCATAACCAAATGTTTGAACAGCACTGAATTGACTGAAAACGCATGTCTTGAAATTGATTCCGACACACCTAGTAGTTTTAGTTCTAAATCTATTTTTGAATGATATTTCATTCCAAAAATAGCTATGTATGTGCGTGTATGTGTGTGGTATCGTACCTGTATTACAGTTAGAACCAGTGATTCCCGGTAAACATGAACACGTGTATCCAGAGAGACCATTGTTGCATTGTCCGTGAATGCATGGATTGCTGCTACAGTCTAAATATTCAACATAAAGTAAGTATTTGTTTCAGTGAATATTCAAATATTCAAGTACAAACACACAAATAGAACGAGACTAGATGTGTCCACATCTTAAGAATCTTGTATTGTTCTTGCATTCTTTATACACACATAGTATTCACAATCTTTGTGTCGAGTTTGAATGTTTAATATCTTGTAAGAATATATAGCAAATGATAAAAATAAAAAGTGTAATTGAAATACAAGTAAGTACTGGAAGTTGCATATTAAGACATGATTAATAATAATTAGGAAGCCAGTAACTCAAAATCGGTACATTCCTGAAGATTTTAAGTAAAACTTAAAGCCATTAAAGAATAAAAAACATGTTCAACTTTTTTTCATAATTTGAATGTCTTGTTATATATCGTATTTCTAGTGCATTGTTTAATAAACTACAAGCTTTAGCATTCTACATACAAATTAGTACTTATAATTTATCGCTGAAAGATATGATTTACTTATAAAATTAAGGGTTATTAACATTTGTTTTTAATTTTTTTAAAAGTTTTAAATTAACATCTACACTGATAACTGTTATATCTTAAATAACTGCAAAAGAAATGTTTTGAAATTGGTCAAATGACAGCATCTAACTTTAAATGAGGGTCGGTTGAAAACAAAACTTTACGACAAAAGAGATGATTTCAGCTTTCCAATTGTGAACTTTCCATTTCTAAGTAGCAACATTCCAGCAGCACCTGCATACGGGGTATATATCTCCCAATTGATACGATATTCCCGTGCTTGCATTTCCTATCATGATTTTCTTGATAGAGGTTTGCTGCTCACAAGGAAGCTATTAAACCAAGAGTTCCAAATGGTGAAGTTGAAATCATCCCTTCGTAAATTTTACGGACGCCATCACGAGTTGGTTGACCGTTATGGAATAACCGTTTCACAAATGATATCGGATATGTTCCTTACGTCGTAACTACAATCCCCTTCCCTTTCATGAATATAACCTACCGAATTAGACTATTTACCGGATTTGTAATCACATAAGCAACACGACGGGTGCCACATGTGGAGCAGGATCTGCTTACCCTTCCGGAGCACCTGAGATCACCCCTAGTTTTTGGTGGGGTTCGTGTTGTTTATTCTTTAGTTTTCTATGTTGTGTCGTGTGTACTATTGTTTTTCTGTTTGTCTTTTTCATTTTAGCCATGGCGTTGTCAGTTTGTTTTGGATTTATGAGTTTGACTGTCCCTTTGGTATCTTTCGTCCCTCTTTTAATATGTCCTTTTTAAGATTGATTTCGGTATAACAAATCGTTGTAGTTCTGAATCAGTTTATGAATGATATCGACTTCCTGAAACAAAAAAGAGTATGTCCATTTTTGTGGTGTAATTTACCCATGTATTACAGTCAGAAGTAAAATCACAATAATACTGAACTCCAAGGAAAATTCAAAACGGAAAGTACCTAATTAAATGGCAAATTCAAAACCTCAAACACACAAAACGAATGGATAACAACTGTCATATCTCTGACACTGTACAGGCATTTTCTTATGTAGAAAATGGAGGATTAAATCTGATTAAGCTAGGCAAAACTGTCACTTGTATGAAAATAACATCAAAGTCAATAATATTGACAATAATGTGTGAACAAAACATATAACAAAAGGACAGTTAAACTCATAGATCGAAAATAAGCATACAAAGCCATGAGTAAAAACGAAAAAAGACAAGAAGACAAACAACAGTACACTCAACACAACATAGAAAAACGTGTTGCTCATGTCATTACAAACACGATATAGTCTAATACAGTAAAAATTAACTCGGATTCATATAAAAAATTAGAAGAAG
>JAHUZM010000228.1:0-60052 GCA_019925275.1 Mytilus edulis
CTTAAACTCTAGTAAATGTCCTCACACCCTAGCGAATGTCCCCAAACTCTAGAGAATGTTCTTATAGTCTAGCAAATGTCCTCAGTGTGTGTTTGTTTCCTTCTATAATCGTAATCCATTTTCGAGATTTGAACATCGATACACGACTGTTGCTTGCATACAAATCACGACACTATGCGCCTATTGGTACAAATTGAGCACAGTATTTGTAATTGAATCACAAAAATTCATAATGGTTTTCATATAAATCATTGAATAAATATATATTTTATAGATTACTTGTCATGGAGTGGAACTAATGTGAAGGACAAATTCTTATACGAACACTTAGTAGAGACAGTTGGAACTGAAGAAGACATGCGTAAAAGACAACAAATATTTATCATACAAGACGTGATAGATAATGATCATTTAAAAATTACAACAATATCCAGTGGCAGTTTAGCAGAAGGACTCGATTTACAAGGTAGTGACCTGGATCTCATGTTCGTCTTCAACAACGTAGACGTAATACAGGATTTAAGGAATATGAGACACCCAGTACAATGTACAACATTGGTTATGGAGACAGATACAGATCATCCTGGATTTACCAGACTCCGATTGATAGCAGGAGCGGATGGGGAAAATGACATTTTAACATATAAATACTTTGAAAGTACTAGTAAAGGTTTATGTTTATCAGTGAACAAGTTTTTTAGTAATATAAAAGAGATTATTCAACAGCAGCATCTATCACAACACGGCCCATGTTTATCAGATCAATATCAGAACGTGGATTTTGCATTATGCCTTCGAAGTAGATATTTACCCTACAGTACAATACCATGGGCATCGCGTTATCGACATCAATGGCCACCTAATTCTACAATTGACAAAATTAAACAATACGGATGTTTGTTAGTACCTATCGGACCAAGAACCATCCCAGATTGTAATATATTATGGAGATTATCTTTCTCTGTAGCAGAAAAACAACTTGTACATTCGTTTAATTTCACTCAACTGTTATGTTACTGTCTCCTCAAATTAACTTTCAAACATATCGTTAACAAAAACAAACAGACCGAAGGTTTATTGTGTTCTTACTTTCTGAAGACGGCTTTATTCTGGGTCTCAGAGGAGGTAGATATTAACACGTTTCAAATATCGAAATTATTTGTTTGTTTTTCTCACTGTCTAAATAAATTGATATCATGGATAAAGAAGTGTTATTGTCCGAATTATTTTATACCTGAACACAACATGTTCCTAGGAAAAGTCAATTCAGATAATAATACAATACTGCTAAATGTTTTGTATGGCATAAAATGCGATGGAATTGACGGATTAACAAAACATTTATTTCCGAACGACAACGGAAGTTTATTAGGAACAAATAGTGAATTTTCGTTCATTAAGTTAGACTTTCTGTTTTACAGATTATGTTCCATAAGTAATATATTAGACACAGCACAATGTTTAAAGACACTCATGTTTATTGAATCTTTAATCAAGTCCAACTATTCTACATTTATTATTGATGTATGTAAACATCATCACGCTGCCAAAAGTCAAATTGCAGCACAATTACTACCACCACCTACAATAACGAGTGATAAATACAACATACACAAACGTTATCATAGACATTTACAAGACGGTATCAAGACAGATGCTGTGTCTGGTTGGTTGTTATATGCGTCGTTTTATTATGTAAGAGGACAGTACAATGTAGCACTTAGACTAACGGATTATGTTCTGTCAAGATGTTCACCTGGTATGTTGATAATAGGCTCGTCAAACTACAATGAAGAGGATGAACTTAATTACAGAAATAATGTACATTCTAAAATGACACTGAATGAAAAGAAGCAGACAGCTACTATAGGTGTTGTTCATTACAGTCAACACTCATCATTAATACCAGGGGAACTACAGCAGGAAGTGAATGACAGTCTCATGTTTATACCACCGACTGTTATGTCTCACTGTCTTAGATTTCTATGTTTTCATCATCTTGGAAACATATCAAACAGGGAACAAGCTTTAAATGATTTATACTTAACAGTGAAAAATAATAATTTTATTTCTTCAGATACGTTATCTAATTCATTAACAATTCTTGGAGTATGCTTTGAGATATCCGGTGACAAAGATACAGCATTTCAGTGTTATGATGATGCTTTACAAGGTGATGATATAATATGTTCCTCTGCAGCAGCGAGAAAATCCAAACTTTTAGAAACTTAATATAGTTTGTAAGTTTCAACAGTATTTGGAGCATGCTATTTCATATGAGTAAATAAAGGTACTGGTAATCCAAGATGATATGTTTATTCCGATTCATTTAAAATTCCGACTGATACGGTGATTAAAGGCATTTTAATAAACACTCTGCACTCATCAGTTGTACTAAAAGTAGAATAACTGAAGGTAGTAAACAGAAACATCTATTTAAAGCGAAGCATATGTGATTAACTAGCAATATAGGAAAGGAGTACTGACATAAGTAGTCTCTAAACACATTAGCTCCAAATGGAGCTTTCGTTAGTAGAAGCCATATTAACTATGTGTTTGGTTGCCTCAACCGCCGGTTACCATATCTATATAAATAGGGTGCAAACATTAATCCACCATTCTGCCTCTGATGAAGGTCCTTTTTGGACCGAAACCGGTCAGGATATAAAACATCACCAGGCGCTGTTAATTATGTGTATTGGTATATATTCTATATTGTTATGCTTTTACATATGTGATTAACTACTCCTTATACTAATTTTTTTTATATTTTACATGTGGATTCTGCTTGTAAAAAACATCAGGAAATAAAATTGAAAAGGGGGTAACCGTTATCGTTTTTCAGATACAAGCTAGTGAAATCAACAGCATGATACGTTTCGTTCCCGAGGGTATCACCAGCCCAGTAGTCAACACTTCGGTGTTGACATGAAAATCAATAATGTGGTCATTTTTCTAAATTTCCTGTTTACATACATGTAATTTTGAATTTTTAAAACAACTAAGGATTTTCTTATCCCAGGCATAGATTACCATAGCCGTATTTGGCATAACTTTTTGGAATTTTGAATCCTCAATGCTCTTCAACTTTGTACTTGTTTGGCTTTATAAATATTTTGATATGAGCGTCACTGACGAGTCTTATGTAGACGAAACGCGCGACTGGCGTAGTAAATTATAATCCTGGTACCTTTGATAACTATTTGGACAATCATAATAAAGGTAGATATTTTTACTTTATCATGATTTTCTTATTCGTTGGTCCACATAATTGTTTAAAAAAGGTAATGTAATTTGTAAATTAACGACGAATCCATTGGTGCAAAAGTCCTTTGCAATCGTGGCAGTGTTCAAGCTATATCCTTTGTAAGTTGGATTTTAAGAGGAAAATTAAAAAAAAATATTCGCCGACATAATCGATGTCTATTGCCATTAGTACTCAACATATACCCTCACGACACTCACCAAAGAGGAAATCCTAGATAATCATAGGTCTGTTCTGTGTTCCTTTGGAATTTCAACCAAAGATGAAGAACTGGATCTGCCATCACTATATTGGATACCTAAACTACATAAGTGTCCTTACAAACAACGGTATATTGCTGGGTCTTCCAAGTGCTCCACGAAACCTCTTTCGAAATTATTTTAACATCTATTTTATCAGCAATCAAAGACGGGCCTCAAAGTTATTGTGAAACTGCCTATTCTAGAGGGGGCGTGAATCAGATGTGGATACTTAAAAATTCCAAAGATCTTTTAGAGTACATACAATCTAACTCTCTTTCATCGTGTAACAGTATTGAAACATTTGACTGTTCTACTCTTTACACTAGTATTCCACATTCCAAACTAAAAGATAAATTGAAAGAGTTGGTATTGCTTTGCTTCGTAAAAAAGAATGGCCAACGTAGATACAAGTATCTTGTCTTAGGGAGGGATGAATCCTACTTTGTAAAGGATCACTTTGATTCGAACAAAAAATTCTATGAAACTGATATTATCAAGATGCTTGATTTCTTGATTGACAACATATTTGTTACGTTTGGAGGACGTGTTTTTCAACAGACTGTCGGCATTCCAATGGGAACAAATTGTGCCCCTCTTCTTGCCGACTTGTTTCTTTATTATTATCAGGCTGACTTCTTGCAGGAACTTCTTAGGAAGAAAGATAAGAAGTTAGCAAAATCCTACTCTACTTTTCGCTACATAGATGATGTTCTTTCACTAAATAATTCAAAATTTGGTGACTATGTGGAACGCATATATCCAATCGAGCTAGCGATAAAGGATACTACAGATACAGTTAAGTCGGCCTCATATCTTGACTTACATCTAGAAATTGACAATGAGGGTCGGTTGAAAACAAAACTTTACGACAAAAGAGATGATTTCAGCTTTTCAATTGTGAACTTTCCATTTCTAAGTAGCAACATTCCAGCAGCACCTGCATACGGGGTATATATCTCCTAACTGATACGATATTCCCGTGCTTGCATTTCCTATCATGATTTTCTTGATAGAGGGTTGCTGCTCACAAGGAAGCTATTAAACCAAGATATCCAAATGGTGAAGTTGAAATCATCCCTTCTCAAATTTTACGGACGCCATTACGAGTTGGTTGACCGTTTTGGAATAACCGTTTCACAAATGATATCGGATATGTTCCTTACGTCGTAACTACAATCCCCTTCCCTTTCATGAATGTGACCTACCGAATTAGACTATTTACCGGATTTGATATCACATAAACAACACGACGGGTGCCACATGTGTAGCAGGATCTGCTTTCCCTTCCGGAGCACCTGAGATCACCCCTAGTTTTTTGGTGGGGTTCGTGTTGTTTATTCTTTAGTTTTCTATGTTGTGTCGTGTGTGCTCTTGTTTGTTTGTCCTTTTCATTTTTAGCCATGGCGTTGTCAGTTTGTTTTAGATTTATGAGTTTGACTGTCCCTTTGGTATCTTTCGTTCCTCTTTTAGTATCCTAATACAAATCGTGAGTGTGTGTAACACATTTTCTGTAGTATTGCAATTGATAAATGCAATCAATTGATACAGAAATATCTGTTGTACGAATATCTAGTTGTTAAAAATTGCCCTATAAAGTACAACAGTTATATACATATATATAGGTTAATCTTTGTGTGTTAATCGTCAAATAAACTAGAGGATTGACTTGGCACATCGTATAGTCCTCATTGTTAGTAAACATTTTACATTTATTTTGCGGATACATGTTTTCTCCAATTACGGTTTGTTATTTACAGTGATTAATTATAAATCTGCAACACGTGTGAATTTCAGATGTTCTTATTTTTAAATTTGTCTGTCATAGTCTATCTAGGTAGGTTTCAAACATGCTTAATATAATTAATAGTATGCCACTTTGATAACAATGCATTGATATATATATATTTTTTTTCTGTGTGTATGTTTATTTACTTTGTATTTGAAATATCTTTAATAAACGACATTTGGGCTATTTTATTTGGGTGTATATAGGTAAAATTTAAGGTTTCCTTAGTGAGGAGACATTAAATGACATGCTTGGCTATATCCGATGAGAATATTACTTTTTTTATATAATTATTAATAGTAACAAAAAGGGGTCACGGGCCTTACTTTCTTGAGAAAAAAAATATTGATTGTATATTGAATGATACTTGGTAGAAGTTTTTTTTATTCAAAATATATTTTTGCAACATGACAAGAAAGGAAGCTTATCAATAAATATCCGATCTACCTTAACTGTTGCAGATAGTTGTCTCATTTGCAAGCATACCACATCTCCTTATTTTCATAGTGTATTAATGTTTAAAATAACAATTTGTATTAGATACAGATACAATATGAATGGCAGTATACACAAGGTAAACTCGTAAAGACCTATATAGCATTACATTATAAACTTAGTTTACACTTTTGCTTTTTATACCTTTCCAACGAAGATCCTGCACATGCATTTCAGAAAATTAAAACAGAAATGAGTTTGTCCTATATGATTTCCCGTTACACATCAATGTCTGTGTTATGCCTTAGCATTGTGTATATGTAATTCTATAGCCGAATAGTAAAGTATTCCAAAGCTTGGTGTTTAGTGATATGCTGTAACTGTACTGGTGTAATGATATGGATGTACGAATATAATGTAACAGAACGTACCATGACTTAAAAAAAAGATGTGGTATGATTGCCAATGAAACAACTGTCCACAAGTGACAAAACGACACAGAAATAAATAACTGTAGGTCATTGTGCGGCTTTTAGCAATGAGCAAAGTCAATACTACGTAGTCAGCTATAACAGCAATGAAAAGACAAATGAATAACGACAAAACTAACGGCCTAATTTATGTATAAAAACTTTAACGAAACACAAATAATTATGTAACACATTAAAAAAGGCAACCGCATGGGAACAGGAATCTGACTTGAAACAGGCACCTAAATATGAATTATCCTATTATTAATTCCTAATAATAAGTTCACAACACAATATACCGATCATAGTACGTTACCTACAAATTAAAATACACAACAGAGGCAGAGTTAAAAGGAGTCAGGGGCCTTGGCCTCTCCTTTTCCTGAAAATTTTATTGATTATATATATATATGTATATATATATATATAAATAAAAAAGGGCCAATTTTGCATTCATTTAATTTGCACTAGTACTTACACACTACCCTCGTAACCAGAATATATTTTCTGTAGCGAGGAGAAAAGTAACCTTATAAAATCAAGAAACGTTGGTACAAGGCAAACGGCAACCTAAAAACTTAAAATGTCTATCGACCCAACCGAAAGGAAAACATGATTCAAGGTGTCGAAATGCACAGATTCTCGTTGTAGTACATGTGAATACATATATATTGGAAGCGAACTTACGACAAAATGCGGACAAACGATATATGCCAATACCAACATGACGTGTAAAAGTGAAAATTTGATTTAGTGCCTTGAATGCTGCGGCTGCATATAAATTTACATCGGACAAACCGGTAATAGTTTAGTGAAAAGAACACGCATTCATCGACAACACATCCGACAGCCGCAATATAGGAAAATCCCTCTTAGCGAACATTTAGATGGTTGCGGTAGAGGGCTTTTTAAAATTTTCCCGTTCATTGTAGAATGTGACATATGAAAATCCATGAAGGAGCAATAATGTATAACCAAATTCAAGACCAAACTAAATGCGCATTATGCTTTCAATAGCTTTACAATTGGTTTTCCATATTGTACTTTAGAACGTGTATCTCCCTTTTGTAATTGTTTAATGACGTTACGTACTTAACTACCGTCTCATTGTATCTATGATTCGCCTTTCACCTGAAAGTTGTTGTAAAACATGAAAGTACTAGTGAATATCAAATAATATACGCATTATCCAGCAATATGTGAACTTTTTTATTTATTTAGATTTTTATAAATTTATTTGTCTATACTCATCACTTTTAACAATTCGATATATATATATGTTCCGTACCATATGAGTATTTGGACCATACGCGTATGGTGATGACCATATGCGTATTCTCATATGATCGGACCATACGAGTATAATTCTTGTTTGGTTATCAACGGGCCGGACCGTATGAGTATTTGGACCATATAAGTATTTATATATTTTTTAAATTACATTATAAAAGTTTCAATAATTCAAAAACTGTATCTAAGAAAACAATGATGGTTACATGATAATGTATCTTTATAATTCAAATACTACGTAAAAATTAAATATTGATGCCATAGTTAGTTTTCATCGCTTATTACATTCTTGCATGTATACTTTTGGTGACATTTACTTCCACACGATCCTTTCCATTTACACCTTTTGTTTTCGAGTGAAAAGCTAGCCTAATTTGTACCTGCGTACAGTGATACCGACGTCTTGGGCCATTTCCGATATGTCTACGGTGTTTTTAAGACGCTCTAGATCTCAAATATTGTAGCATGACTGCAATACACTATACTCACAATAATACTTAGATAAACTATGTTACTTTCCAGTGACTCCTTGTTCATTAAGAAATTTTGGGTTTTTTTTTTTTTTAAATTTTAATTTTAGTGAGTTGCAAATGATTGGTTGCTAACGCTATGAAAAAATACATGTGTTTGATTCAATAAGATAGAACCGTATTATTTAGTAAAAAAATGTTTTAGATTACATTCAAGCGTCTTGCATATACAGGAATTAGCATCGATTTTACGTCGATTAATTCGTTCGCATGAATGCACAGGTAATCATAAACAGGTAGCAACACAAGTTGTATGAAGTTCATTGAACTGTCTGGGACTTTCATACATGTGAGACGTTCAACCATCTTTTGCAGTAAACAAAGGCATAAAACAATCGACCTAAGTCATTAACATGATTATTCTAAATAGCAGATTATGAGATATTTCAAGACTTTTCGTTCTATTGAAGAAGAGAGTGTGATACACTTCGCAATCACGACTATTTAATGAGTAATTCAAATTAGTTTGGATAAATTTTTTTCTACCTTAATCGAGAAAAGATAAGTCAGATTCGTCACATACGTTTTGCCAGATACACAGTCACACATTTAAACATTCAGTAATGGGAAAAGTCTTAAAACCTGATTTAAATAACACTTGATGCATTCAAACCGACATTATATGGAGGTTTTAAAGTTGAATTGTGATGCATGAAGGATTTTTGTTTTCTAATTAAGTGAAACTTCACCTAAGAGCTCGATAGCAACAAAACCTACTTAAATTTGCTAAGAAGGAACACATTTACTTTAAAATATAGTAGATCTACTAGCGGCTGTAAAATATATTTAACATTGATATGCTTAAGCCCAAAAAAGAACAGTGTGAAATAATTTGAGTTGATAATTTAAAGCTTTGAAGCTTTGGGTTATTGAGGTGTACATTTAATTGGAACATTAAACTTTTTGAGTATTCTAAATGGAAAATTGCTGAGTTGGTTTCAATGCTTACCTGTCAAATACTTTGCGGGTACTTATTTTTTAAAACAGTCAGTTTCACACACATCAAAAACTTTACACTCAATTATATACACGTAAAGTCCCAAACTATAAACGTATATCTGTACGTTTTGAAGAAAATGGGATCTCGGTTGCCGAGTGTTTTAAGTAGTCAAATTTCTGTATACATTGTAAGAATACTTTCAACGCCGAGATTGTAATGTAAAGGAGATGGCTAAAGCCTTGTTTTTAATTGATAAAGATATTGAGTTTTCCTACTGCAGGTCGTTGCTTCTCTCTGGGCATTCCGTTTTTTTTTCTCGCTGCAACGAAAAAAAAAAGTTCAAAAAAGGAAATTAAAAAAAAAAAAAACAATCAACCAATCAACCAATCGATTATGTATTGGTTTATGTAGATTTGCAATGGTCAAGCCAATAAATTGACCTCCCAAACAAGTTTTTCTTCATTCTTTTTTTGTTGTTTCTGCAAAAAAATAATTTAACATCGTTAAGATAATCTTAAACAATCGTATTTTTTCCGGGTGATTGATTTCGCGCCATTTACGCGTTGCACGTGTAAATGATGTTTTAACTTCTGAACCTGTACTTTTAAAACACAATTTAAATTTATTGTTCACTTACGTTCAGTGACACACCATTGGTAAGAAACACACATAAACGTTAGAAAAATGCATGGGGCGCCAACTAGTTCTCCCTGAAAATGACCGTCAGAAAGCTCTTGGAATGGTTGATGCCGGAAAGAGTGTTGCCGACATCGTGGCCCGATTTAATGTGCATAAGTTAACAGTTTAGAAACTAACAAACAGATATCAACAAATTACATCTGCACAGGATAGGTCGAGATATGGCATAAACTAACGTCAAAGAGGAACGCTTTCTTCACTTAACGTTACCACGTGACAAATTTATTCTGGCCGTACGAATAGTGCAGAGACTAAGATCAATTACTAGAGTGCTTCCCAATCCTGCATTGGTACGTAGAAAAATAATTTTGAAAAACACTAAACGCATTTCCGCATTTTGACCATACTGCACTCCGTACAAAGAAATTCCTAGTGAATATGACTGATACAGAGGATGTTGAACGAAATGTTTAAAATATCCTCTCTCGTTTTAATTAATTAATGCATATCTGTTCCTTTCCAGTGTCGAATTAAAGATCGATATCCTCGAAATTTACAAGCCTTATATTGTTTTTTTTATAAATGTAATTGAGAGGTTAATACGCAGATATTTCTACCGTCTTACACCTAGTGTAGATGATTGATTACCAAGATCATGATCAATAATGTATAACCGTACAAATAGAATCACTTATAATTAAAATATTTACAATTAAAATCTTGACTACACTACGGTACATAATTGAACATCAATTGTCCTGAAAACTAAATTTACTAGAACATACCAGCGGGCATTTAGTTCTTGGCTGAAAGTATGTAAACTGGTGTAGGATGAATTTTCGTTGAAACAAATTTGATTGAATAATTTCAGAAAAGGTATTAAAATCCTGCGGATGCTGTGGTGACAGGACAATATTGATTTAGCCTCCCCTTTTTTCCTAAGTCCGTTATTGTTTGTTTTTTGTTTTGCTGTATTCTATGAATATACATATACTATAAAAAAGTGTATTTGCTATTCATCATGTTCATGGTCAAATCCTAGTCTACTCTCCACGGCAGTCACTGATATAATTTATTATATATAGAGACTCTTTATATGATAAACCAGCGACCACTACAGCGAACGCCGTGTTAAGAACTGATTATTGTGGAAGGGAGAAAAGCGGCACACACAATATGGTCTTCTCGTTTGAAAGCATAGCTAATGTTTTTTTTTAAATGGACTTTAGTTTGCTGTCACCAAATGTTATGAGACTGATGCACAATGCTACTTCACATAAGAAACATAGATCCAGTACTAACTCTGGTGGCATAACAGCTATTGTTTTAGAGTTCTGCAGTTTATAAATGAAAAAAAGGCTATTGTGTTCGTTTCCGTTTTCGAATTTATTCATTTTGTTTATGTTAATTGTCAATCAAAGTGGTGAGTTTAATCCTTACGAATGCATTTATGCAAAGTCTAAAAAATACTTTTCAGGACAACATTTATAAACGATTTAATTTCGATAGTTGTTTTTTCTTCTATCTTAATTTATCGCTATGATTCTATACTAAACAATACTAAAGCAGAAGTGAAAGGATTATGATATGATAGATATATGAAGATGTGGTGTGAGTGCCAATGAGACAACTCTCCATACAAATAACAATTTAAAAAGTAAACCATTATAGGTTAAAGTACGGCCTTCAACACGGAGCCTTGGCTCACACCGAACAACAAGCTATAAAGGGCCCCAAAATTACTAGTGTAAAACCATTCAAACGGGAAAACCAACGGTCTAATATATATAAACAAAACGAGAAACGAGAAACGAGAAACACGTATATATTACATAAACAAACGACAACTACTGTACATCAGATTCCTGACTTAGGACAGGTGCAAACATTTGCAGCGGGATTAAACGTTTTATTGGATCCAAACCTTCTCCCTTTTTCTGAAACAATAGCATAACATCACAACAAAGAAAAACATACGATAAAATATCAATTGGCACACTTAACTCAATAAAAAAACCTATGATTAAACGATGAACGAATAAATTTGATCTGCGATATCTGAATACAAATGCACAGTTAATTAAATATTAGAGACAAACATTCATGACCAAAAAGCTAACAAACAAATTCAAACAGAGGACATGACTGAGAAATATTTAACCAATCAATGTTCACTTTAGAAAAAAACTGTTTTTTTATAATCTTGAAGTTTATACAAATGTTGTAAGAATAAGTGAAAAATTGAAGATATTACAAATAATCAAAGCTGGTGTACAGACAAGATCCATATAAATAAAAAATAACAAAAAAGCATTATAAACAGTATCAACAGGTCGAATTAACAAGAAAATACGATTTGAGAGTACTCGCAGTTACTGACAGCTAGTTAAAAGCCAAAACCAATTAATAATAAAAAATCATGCATCAGAGACTAAAATCGACTAAAACACATCACAGGGATTTAGTATTTTAACGTCATTAATAGTCAAAGAGGACATGACTTGTGCAATGCCAAAAATAAATGTATCGACAGGTAGTAGTATAGTGAAGAGCGACTTCTATAGAAATAAAAGTTAACGTGTCTGTGTCTCTATACATCTCGCCTCAAAAGATAATGAAATTTAGTTATGTTTTAATTTGCTAATGACAATATCAATATTAGTGCCAAAGTGAACTATATTCAGAGATCTTATTACAATATTGGTACGATAACCCTTACTTATAAGTTTGTTTAAAGGTGAATCTGTTTTTATTACCAGGAACATTTAAATACCTGATAGAGCAAATGGGTTAATTTGGACAACGAACGTGCATATACCTGTTAGATTCGACCAAAGCGTTCATTCATTTGTCTTAATACACTTAAAACTATTTGATTCAAAAGGTAAGTTTGATTTTGTTCATTAAGAATTCCTTACCAATTTATACGTAATTCATATTTTAGAGAATCATCTTAAATTTTCCATGCATTATACTGAAACGATATTAAAAAAAAGTATAACAAAAATATGAGACTTTATCCATGCATTATACTGAGACGATATTTAAAAAAAAAAAGTCTCACAAAATATGAGACCCTAAGGAAACTGAAAAAGGAAAGTATATAACATCAAAATCAAACATGAGACTGTAGAATATGAGATTGTAGACTAGAAACAATCGTCAAATCAAGAAGGCACCAGGTTTATATTTTGATATGCTCTCTACGTTTTACTATTGACGAGGTTTTTTTTAAAATCTAAATTCATATTTTACGATCGGAAAAATATTTCAAATAGTATTCTTTATTCAAACGGTTTAGATGCATTTGTCAACTTCCCTATTTGAATTTAATACCTCCATATTGAAGTGAACTGTAGCGATACGAATAGGTAATTTAAATTTACAGCGACCTTTGAATATTGACTTTGTGTATGTTGATACCACAGGAGGAAATTCCTATCTCGTTTGAACGAAGCGTCATATTTTTGTTTAATAAGAATAAAACAATAGTTGTACATAGGTAAGTTGGTTTGTTTTATCATAAAATATTTCAGAAGGAATCGACATAACTTACGTGTTTAACAGATATGTTGAATTTTCAAAACATTATTCATATCATATTTATACTTTGTTTATTCTTCACTCTGAAGGTAAATGGTTGACATTTTCTATAGATTTAATTTATAATTTACAGCCAATCATGAACCGAAACTCGAGAAACGATGAAAAGGACAACGAACAAAATATTCATGGATTAAGGAAAATAACTAACTGGCAAAAATATGGCGTCAAATGTTTCCCTTACCGAGGAAGTCGCAGATACTCACCTTGTGTTTACCAATCTGAGGACGGAGGGATCATTATCTCAAATGACGTTTTGTGGCTGACTATCAGACAATTTGAACGCATGTATAAAACGTGTTTAGAGAGAAGGAATGCACACGAACAGTATATACTAAACCCAAGATATCCTGATAAAACATCAGTCAAATACATGGAATATTAAGAAAACATTAGATGTTGCAAAACATTGATATGTAAACAATAGTTCTGTACAACAACTTTAAAAACGTGAAAATATGTACTGAATGTGAAATCGAAAACCAAATGCAAAATAATTGAGCACAACACTATTGACAATAAGACCACCAATTATTTTTTTTTTCATTTTAGTATGTGTAACATTTGCACTGTCTTGTATTTTAATAAAAAAAGCAATAAATTGAAACGTTTTCATAAAATGTAAGTCCCTTAATGTAAAGTAAATGCATAGGTATAGGAATAATGTCCTTCTAGTAAGTCATTTTTTTCATATACATGTTACCTAACATATTTTCTAGTATAAGCACTTTGACGGGTGCGACATGTTGAGCAGGATTTGCTTACCCTTTCAGAGCACCTAAGATCATCCCTAGGTTTTCGTGGGGTTCGTGTTGCTTATTCTTTAGTTTTCAATGTTGTGTCATGTGTTATATTATTCTTCTGTTTGTCTTTTTTTGCCAGGCGTTGTCAGTTTATTTTTGATTTATCAGTTTGACTGTCCCTCTGGTATCTCTTATCCCTCTATTACAAGTAATGAAGGCCTTCTTACTACATGTTTTGAAGACGGGGCAGAAAAAAAGAATGTTTGCTTCATATTTTTATCTTTAAATTGATATTTGTACGGATGGAGGACTTTAATAGCAGAATCAAGACAAACATGATGATATTAACTTTCCTATTGTCTCTTTCCCATTGCTAAAAGATTTCTTGTTCACAACTCCTTCTTATGACTTTTACATATTTTATATGATATGTAACGCTCCTGTGGATAAGTACTTTATGATCTTCATTAGCATATTTATGATATACACAAAAAACCTGTTCCAGAAAACTCGAGGAAGTTAAAATGACCGTTAATCTATACAAGTTCTTGAACTGGTTGACAGGTAAGCTGTATATACATCGCTATGAACAAGCAAATAAGTTTTCGAGGTTAAAGATCTTAGAATTATTTTTTTTCGATTTGGACACTTTTATTGATACAACTTCCCATTGTGGATGATACATGCATAGCAGGAGACTCAACTCTGTCGATTAACAATGCTTTGCTCCGTTTGAAGTTCGTGAAAATCCTGATATTTCGTTCACGCCGTTGGTTTGTATCTTAGCAATCCATTTTCATGATTTTATAATCGATGCCCTACTTTTGACTTTTTCTTACATAGCGACACTGATAGGCGCCTATTCTGTAATATTAAACACACTATTGGTGATTGAATCGGAAAAGAACGTTATATACATAAAAAAAATTCTACACACAAAGTCATAACAATTCTTAATTAGTATGTATTTTATAGATTGGTTATCCTGGACTGAAAATGATTCGAAGGACAGATACTTATACGAGCTCTTAGTAAATACAGTTGGAACTGAAATAGACATCCGCAAAAGACAACTCATAAAAGATTTGATCACTAATATAAGTGAGGTTAACTCTACAAAAATATCGAGTGGAAGTTTAGCAGAAGGAATTGATTTAGAAGGTAGTGACATAGACATCATGTTCGTCATCAAAGCCATAGACATAATTCAGGATGTGAGGAATATTAAACACCCAGTAAAATATACAACACTTGTAATGGAGACCGATAATGATCATCCTGGATTTTCTAACCTTCGATGGATAGCAGGAGAGGACCACGAACATGACAATATAAGATATGAATACATTAAAAACACTAGTCAAGGTTCATATTTAACCGTGAACTTTTTTGGTGGTATAATAAATGAGATGATTCCAGAGAAGAAACTATCAGTTCACGGCCCGTGTTTATCAAATCAAGGTCAGAACGTGGATTTTGCATTCTGCCTTAGAAGTAAATATTTACCTTACAATGTAATACCATGGACATCGCCTTATCGTCAGCAATGGCCACCTAATTCTGCAATTGACATGATTAAACAATACGGATGTTTATTAGTACCTATTGGACCAAGAACTATCCCAGATTGTAGTATATTATTGAGATTATCTTTCTCTGTAGCAGAAGAACAACTAGTGCATTCGTTTAATTTCACTCAACTGTTATGTTACTGTCTCCTAAAACTAATATTAAAACATATTGTCAACACAAACAAACATGTCGAAGGTTAATTGTGCTCGTACTTTATGAAGACGGCTTTATTTTGGGTCTCAGAGGAGGTAGATATTGACACGTTTCAATTATCGAAATTTTTTGTATGTTTTTCACACTGCCTAGATAAATTGAAATTATGGGTAAAGAAGTGTTACTGTCCGAATTATTTCATACCTGAGCACAACATGTTCCTAGGAAAGGTTAATTCAGATAATAATACTATATTGCTAAATGTATTAAATAGCATAACATGCGATGGAATTGATGGTTTAACATTTTTTTTATTTCCGGACGCCAATGAAAGTTGTCGTTTTTTTTTAAAGAAAAAAACAGTGAATCTCCGTTAATTAAGCTAGACTTTCTCTTTTACAGAATATGTTTTGTGGAAGTTATATCTGACATATCACTATGTGTAAAGGCACTAATGTTTATTGTCTCCCTAACCAAGTCCCATTATTCTACATTTATTATTGATGTATGTAAACAATTATCATGCTAGCATAAGTCAATATGCAGCACAATTACTATTATCACCGTCAATAACGACTGACACATACAACATACACAAACGTTATCATAGACATTTACAGGAGGGTATCAAGACAAACTCTGTCTCGGGCTGGTTGTTATACGCGTCGTTTTATTATGCAACAGGGCAGTTCGATGTCACACTCAAACTGACAGACTATGTTCTTTCAAGGTGTTCAGCTGATGTCGTCGGAACTCGCCTTGCGATCTACAGTGAAAAAGATATGAATAACTATAGAAAGCAAACACACTGTACAATGACACTGAATGAGAGGATGAGACTAGCATCTGTTAGTTGTGTGCATTTCTCAAAACAATCATCACTTATACAAATGGAACTTCAGCTTGAGATGGAAGACCACACTATGGACATACCGCCTACTGTTATGTGTCACTTTCTTAAATTTCTATGTTATCATCATATTGGTTATATTTCCTACAGACAACAGGCTTTATGTGATTTATACTTAACAGTGAAAGATGTGAATTTTATTCGTTCAAATACGTTATCTATTTCAATAACAATCCTTGGTGTATGCTATGAGATATCCGGTGATAAGGATGCAGCCTATCAGTGTTTCGATGAAGCTTTGAAATGCAATGTTATTTGTCCTTCAGTAGAAGCAAGGAAATCAAAACTTTTAGAATTTTAATATAATTTGCCGGTATCAACAGAAACCATGGAAATTGGACCAAGTTACACGGATGCCCCACTCGCACTATCATTTTCTATGTTCAGTGGACCGTGAAATTGGGGTCAGAACTCTGATTTGACATTAAAATTAGAAAGATCATATAATAAGGAACATATATACTAAGTTTCAAGTTGATTGGACTTCAACTTCATCAAAGACTACCTCGACCAAAAAACTTTAACCTGAAGCGGGACGAACGAACGGACGGACGGATGGACGGACGAACGAACGAACGGAGCCACAGACCAGAAAACATAATGCCCCTCTACTGTCGTAGGTGGGGCATAAAAATGATACTGGTAATCCTATATGTTATGTTTATTTTTCAGCATTTAACATTCTGATTTATACGGTAATTGCAGGCATTACAATAAACATCACTCATCAGTTAGACTAAAATAATTATAACTAAAGGTAGTAAACACGAACAGCTATTTAAGGTAAAGTGAATAGTGTTTTTTTTTTAAATTTTACATGTGCATTCTGATTGTTAAAGAACATCATACAATACAATAAACAAACCAACAGGATGATACGCTAGAAATACAAAAGAAATATCAGGAAAATTATGATAAAGGCAGATATTTCTACTTTATTATCATTTTCATAATCGATGTTCCAGAGAATTTAAATAACAAAGTAATGCGATTCACACATGGACGATGAATCTATTGGTGCAAATAAAGTATTATCCACCGTTTTAGTTTTCGAGCTATATCATCTGGAATTTTGATTATTAGCAAAAAATTCTAAAACATTCGCCGAAGTTATTGATGTCTATTGCAAGGTAGCTAATACTACTCTACAACACTATTATACCGGTAAGTATCGTTACACATATCGTGAGAGTGTGAAGCAAACTTTCTTAAGTATTGTAATTGCTAAAGTGTAATCGATTGATACGGATATAAAGACCAATTTTAGGAATATGTCTGCTGCCAAAAATAAAATGCAGATTGGAAAATAATCACGTGAAAGAAAGTTACTGTATAGACTTAAATTTCATCTTTTCAATATTAAACAGGGTTCCACATATCTTATGAAATGTGTGTATTGTTCGAAAAATTGTGTATCAAACATCGAGTTTGAATTGTCAATAGTATCACGGCGTTAACAATGCTTCGATACAAATCTAAAAATTCGATTATTTTATTAGAATCACGTGTTCATAAAATTGAAATTGGAAATGGGGAATATGTAAAAGAGACAACTAAACAACAGCAAACTGCCACCAACGGGTCTGCAATTCAACCGGAGGCGTGCTTCAGCTAGCACCTAAATAAAAATGTATACTAGTCCAGTCATAATAAACGTCATATTGAACTCTGCAATATACACGGCTTCTCACACGTATACTTCACACATATCTGCAATTTAAAATTTCTTGTTTCAGTTGCATTCTTTTTCTTCATCCCCACGGCAAAACATAAAATAATGTTTGTTAAAATTTCAGTAACAAAAGAAAATAAATTCAAGTACCATTATTTGTAAAGTATCCAAATGTACGACTCCCAGCCATAAGATATCTGCATATGCATATTTTTTTTCTTTTGAGATTTTGTATAGTTGTTTTAAGGTGATTGAAAATCTGACATGAAATTAAAAAAAAATAAAACAAATCGGAGTTTTTCTCATATAACTATCCTTTGCAGAACATTGTCTTATGTCTTATTTATACCTTAGCATAGTGTTCATTGTAATGCTATAGCCGTATTGTGTTGTATTCAAAAGCTTTGTGTATAATTATATGCTATACATCATGTACATGTACTGGTGTAATGACATAAATGAACGGATGTAATGACAAAGAATGTTCCAAAGGCGATGTTATGAGTATGTATCCATCAAGTATGATGATAGTGAATGAATTTTGTGAAATTATACAAGTATGTATTCAGTTAAATACAAGGGAACAACTTCGAATTCCCAGCAATGACTGAAGCTCGTAAAGTAGCATTAGAGAATTCTCGATATCTGACTTTACTAACGTCATACATAAAGTATACGTAAGAAGTCACAATTAAGAGTATATTTGAGATTGAATTGTCTCCCTTTTTCCAAAAAAAAAAAAACCATATCAAAATGCATTCAGCTATAATTTCGCCATTATCTTCATATTTTTCTTAATCTAATTAGGATATTTGAGTTAAGACAACATTGTTGTAATAGGGAAAGCGTTTATTTTCAGTTAGGGAATCATGAATACATTGGACAATTTAAACAATCTTGATACTGTACGTGTAAGTCTTTTTGTTTATAAGAAACAAACCGATCAAAAACCAGTTACAGCCCAATGCCATTAATGGACTGTTTTATGCTTTATGGTCTGGTGTGGTCTTTTTGGAATGTTTTCGTCTTTCATTTATTTTCATACTTCGTCATCCCGGGCTTTAATATCTCAGATCGTTAATCTATGTCCTAGCTTAGACTATTTCTTACGAGTTATTTAGTGTGAATTGTTGCAACTGTCTTTTTAAATTGATTTTTGCCGACTGCTGTTGCATCACTTTCTAAACTTAGGAGAGCATTTTGAGTCGGTAAACATGTTCGTCCACCGCCATAATTTATGCTCGGTTATATGCTACTCAGTGCTTGACTTTGTTGCTGTTTATGATATTTGTGTTTGGTTCGCACATGTTTGCTTTCTCGTTTTAATTCCCTTGCCTTTCCCTTTCCAAAATTGCGATTTTGTCAGTGCATAATTAATCGATCTTTAAGCGTACACACACGTCTTCAACTTGAAAAAGCAGTTTTGATTTATAGTATTTATAGTGATTTTGGTAACCTAAAATTATTGACCATTAAACCTTAAGAAAAATAATCGTAATTAATGGAAGCAAAGTAATGTATAAAGAGCTGATATCCAGTTTAGGATTCAATAACTGGAGACACTGCTATACATCTGTTGTACTTTGTGTAAAATGCCAAGTGTTAATTATTAAGTCAAAACATATTATCATTAAACTATATTATAATTGAAATAAAAAATCTCAAAATACAAATATCATCTCACTTTGTTGACCGTCAATCCACGATTTTCAAACCAAAATAGGTTGTATCTCTAATTTAAAGTTGTGTTTGACGTAAAGTTATCATAACTAGTATTTTGAAGGGTTTTTTTTTTTGTCCGGAAAAAAACCTTCAGATATACTTTATAGTCAAGTCAGAATCAACATATGTGTGAAATTATAAAAAATCAAAAGATAATTGTTTATGGTTGATACAAAACTTCACGCCAACATATAAATGTGTCGTATATCTTGTATCAAGATAGTTCTTGTTTGTTTATTGTCGTCAGTACATAATTAAGGCAATCTGAAATTGAGCCCTTGGTCTGGACTAACGCTAAAAATGAAGGCCACACGGTAACCAATAATTGCTCAAAATCAACATTATTTCCCCTGATAGTTAGCTATCTGATTGTTAATACTGTTAGATATCGACGATTCATCTTTTGTGGTTGAACAAAGGATTTTTTTTTTAAAGTTTATTTTTTTTGGCTTCATATATATACTTCATCAAATTGTCTGTACGAAATAAAATGCCCCTCCTCACCAAATATTTAAACACATAAAAAGATGGTTCGTTCCTTCTATGATGTTCACATTAGAAAGAAAAATATCGGAACATCTGAGTTGCTATCTCCTTGCTATATTCTACCAAACATCTCTTTAAACGAGTATCCACAGTAAGGTTGAACATATAAATAACGAAGATATATCTTGGGAAGAATTTCTTTATACGAAATATCGAATGAAACAAGTGTGGACACAGACTAGCGTGGACAGTATCCAGCATATAAGAGAATTACTCGGTCAAACTCATAAGACCCAAACAAATTCGAACTTGATCTGGATTTTATCATGGACATTTGCCAACCAGACGATACCACCAGATAGACCACCAAAAAGACAGATAAACATACAGATCAGACCACCAGAAAGACAGATATACAGACAAATAGGACCACCACACCGACAAGACCATCAGACAGACAGACCGACAGGCAAGACCCCCAGACAGTCACACAAACAAGACCACAAAAAAGACACGCAAAGACTACCAAACAGGCACAGACAGACAAGACAATCAGACAGACAGCAAGCCAGACAAGACAACCAGACAGACAGACAGCCAGATCAGACCACCAGATAGACAGAAAAGACCACCAGACAGACAGACATACCAGATAAACAGACAGACAGACAAGAACACCAGATAAACAGACAGACAGACACAGAACACCAGACAGACAGACATACAAGATAACTAGACTAGACCAACAAACAGACAGACACACAAGACCACCAGACAGATATACAGAGTAGACCACCAGACAGACAAGACAAACAAGACCACCAGACAGACAGACAAAAAAGACTACAAGACAGACAGACAAACAAATATAATAAAGTCTCCTACAGCTCCACTTCACAGGTCGGGGACTTATATATCTAGTTAACACTAGATGATTAACGATCTATATCAATCAACAAAATGTTTTATAGCTAATTAGGCACTAGTCCCACATAAATCAATTTAGTTTAATTACCGATTAAACTTAACCAAACTTAAACTAAATCAGCGTATCTTTGCGTCTTGGCTTTCAAGGTTATATATAAATATGTAACATAACGTTGCTATGAAATAAAGAGAAGAGCAAATATATTTGCGGGTTTCTACAATGTACATGAAATACTGTTGAGACCGAATATCTACAGATAAGCCTTTTTCAAATGATTTTTACAGTTCGTTCTTTTGTTGTACTATAAAACCACTGTTCCAGGTTAGGGGGGGGGACTCCGCCACATTACGTACATATGTGCCTGTCTCACGTCTAGAGCCTGTAATTCAGTGGTTGTCGTTTGGTGCCGTGTTACATATTTGTTTCTCGTTCATTTTATTTTGTACATTAATTAGGACGTTAGTTTTTTCGTTTGAATTGTAAAACGTTTTACATTTGTCATTTCGGGGCCTTCTATAGCTGACTATACGGCATGGGCTTTGCTCATTGATGAAGGCTCGACTGTGACCATTTTTATTAATTTCTGTATCATTTGGTCTACTGTGAAGAGTTGTCTCATTGGCAATCACACCTCATCTTCTTTTTTTATTATTATTTTAAACGAGAAACATTTATCAAACATACCAACAAACGACAAGCACTGTTCCTGACTTAAATTCCTGACTTAGGACAGGTGCATATAATTTATGCTGCGGGTTTGAACGTTTTAACAGGCACCAACCTTCACCCTAAAACTGATACAGCAGTATAACATTACAATTGAAAAGACGCACTATAAAATATTAATTGAAAAAGGCTTTACTCTTAGACTATAAAAAAATGAATGTAATATGAAATCGTGTACCAGTGTTTGACTGAAATTTCTGCAAATTTACTTTGCATGTGTTGTTATGGCTCTTGCTCTTTCTGCATGAAAGAGAATAAACTTTCAGAGAGCAAAAAAAAAATAAGAATTTTGCAACCATCAGCTACATTTTCTTTTATCTGTTTTGACTCCTTATAATTATAAAATCTTGATTTTTTTCCTTGCAAAAACTTCTAAGCTTGTTCAATTTCATGTAGTATGTGCTGCAACGCATTTAAAAAGATTGGAATTGATGACAGGGGACTCTACAAAGATCCTTTAGTAATCTAAATAAATGTTCATCAGTTGACAAATAACATTGCACATTAACGTAACAACTGTAAAAATACAAATGTCGTCTTCACCGAAAACTTAAATAATCAATTTGGAAAAAAATGTATAGACGTTACGCGTGATGTTCGTACATAAAAGCGTGACACAACGTCGCTAAAATTTCGTAACGTTCAAACCAAAAATTGGACTGAAACGTTGTTTTTAAGCAAGTGCGACATTCTTTTAAGACTCCGCAAAATCGACGGTGCCTTTTAACTTCTTATCGAAAATTGATATATTTTAGTTTTTTGAAAAATTAAGAAAAATAATATTTTAAAAAATTATAAAATTCTACCATTAATAGAGCAAAAGCAATGAATATGATTTCACAAAATTATATATTTTGGACTTGCTTCTTTCCAACTACACCGAATTTCCAATGAGGTACGAACATCGCGCGTAACGTCATAACATATGTCAACTTAAATTAAAAGATACTGATAAATTTCATTTTATCTATAAAAATCGTATTTTTTTTAGCTTACTGTAAAAAAAAATATATATATCTGTAAAAACAATCACTGACTTACCATCTTACGTATGCAGTCAGTGATTAAGTTCGTAATACATAAGTTTTCACCTTTTTAAGGGTCTAAAAAAGATTTTGGGAAAAGAAAGACGATCCAAATTAATAATTTTCACTTTCATACGTACAATGTATGCTTGAAAGGTATAAATAACATGAAGTTGATGCTTCATACGTACAAATACCATTGTTAAGTTACATTTAATGTATAAAGTAGATACTTATGTCGCTTGTGTTGTTTTCTCTATTAGCGCAGGATTTCAGTAAATTGGCGAACACACTGTCCCACGTTAGGGGAATCCCGTTTAGATTTTTAACACCACCATATTCTGTATATATGTGCCTGTCCTAAGTCAGGAGCGTTTAATTGAGGGGTTGTCGTTTGTTGATGTGTTACATTTTTGGTTTTCGTTTATTTTTTGTACATAAATTAGGCCATTGGTTATCTCGATGGAATTGTTTTACACTTGTCATTTGAGGGCCTTTTTATATCTGACTATGCGGTATGGGGTTTGGTTATTGTTAAAGGCCGTACGGTGACCTATAGTTGTTATTTCTGTGTCTTATGGTCTCTTGTAGAAAGTTGTCTCATATACAAGCATAGCACATCATTAATTTTTCCGGAGGTGTACGAATAATCTTTTGTCAAAATATTTAGACACCATAGTTACGTGCCTTACTGGATATAGTGGATGCACGCAATGAACGACGTATCAATTGACAACAAAATAAAACATACTTCGCAATCCTTTCGAAGTTGAAATTTTATCATGAAAAAAAATGTTTTATTTTTATCAAACATGTATCATGTGTATATTTTCAGTTTCATCCATGGTTCTAAATTTAGAAGTAACCTTCCCAAAAATTCCACACGGAATAAAATACTAAGTTTATTTTATTCACCTTCTGAACTAAGATTTTGATGCCAGTGATTAGCTAGCCATTCAATTAGGTTTCATCCAACATTTTCTATATGAGGAAAAGTCTGTACGAAAGTCACGAATATGAAATTTGTTTTCCATTGGGTTTATGTATTTAAAATTTTGATATTTGAATTTTCCTTGGAGTTCGTTATTTCTGTTATTCAACGTTTTGAAAGGATATCAAAAATATCCCTTTTGTGTTGACCTTCTGCATCTAGCTAACTTTGGGGAAGTGAATGTAAGATTTCGAGCATTGTCAGTTTATTTTCAGGGTTACTCAAAAGAAAAACTGTTTGCCTTGTAAGATAAGATTCTTACGCAAATTACCATATGAGCAAGTTCATTCTTGTGGGGTATGCGTTGGAAACATTGTAATATACTTAGACCGCTTACATCATTACTGTAACAATCATTATGGTACTTTTTAAGAACAAGTTTAATTTTAATTTACTATATCCTGTAATCCTACTGACAATTGCATTTTTGTATTTTGACGCAAGAACATGCCACTTTGTATAAACTTATGCCTCATACATATATCGTGATAAAAGCAAAGTTAATGCAACACAATTATATATTAAAATGTCAATTGTTCTTGAACAATTGAGAGGTCTTTCCTTTTCGTAATGTAAAGTACATGTTCCATTAGGCGTAGAATGCATTGAAAAGCTCTCAAACACACACAAAACCGTTAAAAAATGACAAAAACAACAAATTCGATAATTTGGACATGACCTTGGCTTTTGACCTTGTAACCTTTGTGAAGGTCATTTGTCAACAATGTCATTGTAAAAGAACCCATGGGTCTAGGACTTTTCGTTCAAGGGTTAAAGCTAATTTTATCTTTTCAGAAACCGTTAACGGGGGTTTTGCCCCTTAAGAATATGTCAAATCCTTTTGGTCAAAATGTAAAAAAGTTGTGCCTCAGTCACCTAAACATTTTTCACTGTTTACTATTTCTGTAAGATTAACCGTTTTTGAGATATCGACTAACAAGTTGAAAGGCCAAAGGTCAAGGTCAACCTTAAAAACATTTAAAACACACTAAAAATCATCAAAATAAGGTCAAAAACACATAATTCGCTATCTGGGACATGACCTTGACCTTTGACCTTGTGACCTTTGTCAAGGTCATTAGTCCCCAATGTCATTGCTGAAGACCCCATGAGTCTAGGACCTTTGGTTATGTAGTAAAAGCTGATTTTGTCTTTTCAGAAACCTAAATCAGGGTTATGCCCCTTACAGAAAGGTCAAATCTCTTTGGTCAAAATAAAACAAAGTTGCGCATTAATGACCCAAACATTTTCCACTATTCAAAACTTCTGTAAGTATAATGGTTTCTGAGATTATCCCATAACAAGGTGTTAGGTCAAAGGTCAAGGTCAACATACAAATTTGACCTTGAGGTATTTTTCAAAGATACATGAATTGATGATGATTGGTGAAGATCCTAGGTGTCTACGACTTACGGTTTCTGAGTTTTGGTGGCCAACCGACACCGGTTAATTTTCATAGGGGCATAACCCTACCAATGAGTCGTTGAATCTTTTCGATCCAAATGTAACGAAGAACCGGGGTCTGGTCCTGAACAAATTTCACCCTTCAGTTTTTTTCTACCTATTACGGTTACGGTGTTGGAACGATAACAAGGTTTTTGGGTTTCGGAGGGATTACTCCGAACCGACAAAATATTTCGACTCACAGGGTGAGTTCCGGATAGGTATTCATGACACCGATACAAAGTGTGAACATGAAAGCGACATGGTGTACGGTTACGGAGGGAAATTTTGTCAAAGTTTGGCGGAACAAGAAGAATAATAATTAAACTGTCAATTGTTCTTGAACAATTGAGAGGTCTTTCCTTTTTTAATGTAAAATACATGTTCCAACAGACGTAGAATGTATTGAAAAGGTCAAGGTCAACCTTAAAAAGCTCGAAAAAACACTAAAAATTCTTTAAATAAGGTTAAAAACACTAAATTCGCTATCTGGGACATGACCTTGACCTTTGACCTTTTGACCTTTGTCAAGGTCATTGGTCCCGAATGCCATTTCTGAAGACCCCAAGGGTCTAGGACCTTTGGTTATATAGTAAAAGCTGATTTTGTCTTTTCAAAAACTCAAAACAGGGGTTATGCCCCTTATAGAAAGGTCAAATCTCTTTGGTCAAAATGTAACAAAGTTGCGCCATAATGACCCAAACATTTTCCACCATTTAAAACTTCTGTAAGTATAATGGTTTCTGAGATTATCCCATAACAAGGTGTTAGGTCAAAGGTCAAGGTCAACATACAAATTTGACCTTGAGGTATTTTTAAAAATACATGAAATGATGATGATTGGTGAAGATCCTATGTGTCTACGACTTACGGTTTCTGAGTTTTGGTGGCCAACCGACACCGGTTAATTTTCATAGGGGCATAACCCTACCAATGAGTCGTTGAATCTTTTCGATCCAAACGTAACGAAGAACCGGGGTCTGGTCCTGAACAAATTTCACCCTTCATTTTTTTTTACCTATTACGGTTACGGTGTTGGAACGATAACAAGGTTTTTGGGTTTCGGAGGGATTACTCCGAACCGACAAAATATTTCGACTCGCAGGGTGAGTTCAGGATAGGTATTCATGACACCGATACAAAGTGTGAACATGAAAGCGACACGTCTTACGGTTACGGAGGGAAATTTTGTCAAAGTTTGGCAGAACAAGAAGAATAATAATAATAATTAAAAACCAATTGTTCAGAGAACAATTGAAGGTCTTTCCACCAGTAAATATCTATTTTGATATTAAAATATTAAAAATCAGTCTAAAATGTCAGTTCCTATGGCTTTATGATGTATAGATATGAATTTTAACCAAAGGTCATAATCTAAAACACCAAATTTACCTATGACCTTGACCTCAATTTCAAGGTCACAAACTGAGGATCTCAAATCAAAAGACCCTAGGTCTCTAATATGTATGGTTAATAAGTAATATCACTTTACGCATTATTTTAGATGTGGTAGGGGCTAAAACTCCCTTTCACATTCTACGCACCCTTTCAACCAAAATTATTATGTTACGACATGTCGCAACTAACAATTTAGTAAAAATAATTTGTCGATATCTGATAAGGTTAATGAAAATGAGTGAAAATAAGCCAAAATCAAAATTTAGAATATGACCTTGACCTTTGACCTTGACCTAATTTTCATTTTTTTGGACCAAGGATCTCAAATCAAAAGACCCTAGGTCTCTATCACTTATGGTTTTCCAGTTTAAAATACATTTCAAAATTTCAAATACAAAAGGGAAATAACTCTCATATGGAATCTCTATACGGCTTCGGTCAAAATAAAACAGCACATCCTGAAGATGTAATGAGCAATTTGCAAAAATAAATTAGTCGGTTTCTTATACGGTTGTGAAGATTACGCGATAACAAGAAAAACAGTGTTCGGGGAGATAACTCTTATATGGGAAAGATTTTGGTTACACGGTGTCAGTTACAAAAGCGTAATTATTGTTCGATATCATATACCATATGTCTAAGCGACATCTTGCGAAACAAAAAAATTGCGGAGGAACAAAAAGTTGGCGGAAGAAAAAAAATAATAATAATAATCAGAAGAAAACCAATAGGTCTTTCCACGGAAAAGTGGAAAGACCTAATTAAACTGTCAATTGTTCTTGAACAATTGAGAGGTCTTTCCTTTTGTAATGTAAAATACATGTTCAAATAGACGTAGAATGTATTGAAAAGCTTTAAAACACACTGAAAAACCTTTAAATAAGGTTAAAAACACCAAATTCGCTATATGGGACATGACCTTGACCTTTGACCTTTTGACCTTTGTCAAGGTCATTAGTCCCCAATGTCATTGCCGAAGACCCCATGGGTCTAGGACCTTTGGTTATATAGTAAAAGATGATTTTGTCTTTCCAGAAACCTAAAACAGGTGTTATGCCCCTTAAAAAAAGGTCAAATCTCTTCGGTCAATATGTAACAAAGTTGTGCCGTAATGACCCAAACATTTTCCACTATTTAAAACTTCTGTAAGTATAATGGTTTTTGAGTTGTTCTGATAACAAGGTGTTAGGTCAAAGGTCAAGGTCAACATACACATTTGACCTTGAGGTATTTTTGAAAGTCTCATGAATTGTTGATGAATGGTGAAGATCCTAGGTCTCTACAATTTACGGTTTCTGAGTTTTGGTGGTCCACCGACACCGGTTAATTTTCAAAGGGGCATAACCCTACCAATGAGTCGTTGAATCTTTTCGAATCAAATGTAACGAAGAACCGAGGTCTGGTCCTGAACAAATTTCACCCTTCGTTTTTTTTCTATCTATTACGGTTACGGTGTTGGAACGATAACAAGGTTTTTTGGTTTCGGAGGGATTACTCCGAACCGACAAAATATTTCGACTAACAGGGTGAGTTCTGGATAGGTATTCATGACACCGATACAAAGTGAGAACATGAAAGCGACACGTCTTACGGTTTAGGCTGCTAACTTCGTCAAAGTTTGGCGGAAAAAGAATAATAATAAACAGAAGAAATACAGTAAGGTCTTTCCTTATAGAAAAAGGAAAGACCTTAATAATAATAATAATCAGAAGAAATACAGTAAGGTCTTTCCCTTTAGTAAAAGGAAAGACCTTAATTAAAATGTCAATTGTTCTTGAACAATTGAGAGGTCTTTCCTTTTATAATGTAAAATATATGTTCAAATAGACGTAGAATGTATTGAAAAGCTTTAAAACACACTGAAAATCCTTTAAATAAGGTCAAAAACACATAATTCGCTATATGGGACATGACCTTGACCTTTGACCTTTTGACCTTTGTCAAGGTCATTAGTCCCCAATGTCATTGCTGAAGACCCCATGGGTCTAGGACCTTTGGTTATATAGTAAAAGCTGATTTTGTCTTTTCAGAAACCTAAAACAGGGGTTATGCCCCTTATAAAAAGGTCAAATCTCTTTGGTCAAAATGTAACAAAGTTGCGCCTTAATGACCCAAACATTTTCCACTATTCAAAACTTCTGTAAGTATAATGGTTTCTGAGATTATCCCATAACAAGGTGTTGGGTCAAAGGTCAAGGTCAACATACAAATTTGACCTTGAGGTATTTTTCAAAGATACATGAATTGATGATGATTGGTGAAGATCCTAGGTGTCTACGACTTACGGTTTCTGAGTTTTGGTGGCCAACCGACACCGGTTAATTTTCATAGGGCATAACCCTACCAATGAGTCGTTGAATCTTTTCGATCCAAATGTAACGAAGAACCGGGGTCTGGTCCTGAACAAATTTCACCCTTCGGTTTTTTTCTACCTATTACGGTTACAGTGTTGGAACGATAACAAGGTTTTTGGGTTTCGGAGGGATTACTCCGAACCGACAAAATATTTCGACTCACAGGGTGAGTTCCGGATAGGTATTCATGACACCGATACAAAGTGTGGAACATGAAAGCGACACGTCTTACGGTTACGGAGGCTAACTTCGTCAAAGTTTGGCGGAACAAAAAGAATAATAATTAAAATGTCAATTGTTCTTGAACAATTGAGAGGTCTTTCCTTTTCGAAATGTAAAGTACATGTTCCAATAGGCGTAGAATGCATTGAAAAGCTCTCAAACACACATAAAACCGCTAAAAATGACAAAAACAATAAATTCGATAATTTGGACATGACCTTGACTTTTGACCTTGTGACCTTTGTGAAGGTCATTGGTCCACAATGTCATTGTAAAAGACCCCATGGGTCTAGGACTTTTCGTTCAAGAGTTAAAGCTAATTTTACCTTTTCAGAAACCGTTAACGGCGGTTATGCCCCTTAAGAATATGTCAAATCCTTTCGGTCAAAATGTAAAAAAGTTGTGCCTCAGTCACCTTAACATTTTTCACTGTTTACTATTTCTGTAAGATTAACCGTTTTTGAGATATCGACTAAAAAGTTGAAAGGTCAAAGGTCAAGGTCAACCTTAAAAACACTTAAAACACACTCAAAATGCTTAAAATAAGGTCAAAAACACATAATTCGCTATCTGGGACATGACCTTGACCTTTGACCTTGTGACCTTTGTCAAGGTCATTAGTCCCCAATGTCATTGGTGAAGACCCCACGGGTCTAGGACCTTTGGTTATATAGTAAAAGCTGATTTTGTCTTTTCAGAAACCTAAATCAGGGGTTATGCCCCTTACAGAAAGGTCAAATCTCTTCGGTCAAAATGTAACAAAGTTGCGCCATAATGACCCAAACATTTTCCACTATTTAAAACTTCTGTAAGTATAATGGTTTCTGAGATTATCCCATAACAAGGTGTTAGGTCAAAGGTCAAGGTCAACATACAAATTTGACCTTGAGGTATTTTTCAAAGATACATGAATTGATGATGAATGGTGAAGATCCTAGGTGTCTACGACTTACGGTTTCTGAGTTTTGGTGGCCAACCGACACCGGTTAATTTTCATAGGGGCATAACCCTACCAATGAGTCGTTGAATCTTTTCGATCCAAATGTAACGAAGAACCGGGGTCTGGTCCTGAACAAATTTCACCCTTCGGTTTTTTTCTACCTATTACGGTTACAGTGTTGGAACGATAACAAGGTTTTTGGGTTTCGGAGGGATTACTCCGAACCGACAAAATATTTCGACTCACAGGGTGAGTTCCGGATAGGTATTCATGACACCGATACAAAGTGTGAACATGAAAGCGACACGTCTTACGGTTACGGAGGCTAACTTCGTCAAAGTTTGGCGGAACAAAAAGAATAATAATTAAAATGTCAATTGTTCTTGAACAATTGAGAGGTCTTTCCTTTTCGAAATGTAAAGTACATGTTCCAATAGGCGTAGAATGCATTGAAAAGCTCTCAAAACACACATAAAACCGCTAAAAATGACAAAAACAATAAATTCGATAATTTGGACATGACCTTGACTTTTGACCTTGTGACCTTTGTGAAGGTCATTGGTCCACAATGTCATTGTAAAAGACCCCATGGGTCTAGGACTTTTCGTTCAAGAGTTAAAGCTAATTTTACCTTTTCAGAAACCGTTAACGGCGGTTATGCCCCTTAAGAATATGTCAAATCCTTTCGGTCAAAATGTAAAAAAGTTGTGCCTCAGTCACCTTAACATTTTTCACTGTTTACTATTTCTGTAAGATTAACCGTTTTTGAGATATCGACTAAAAAGTTGAAAGGTCAAAGGTCAAGGTCAACCTTAAAAACACTTAAAACACACTCAAAATGCTTAAAATAAGGTCAAAAACACATAATTCGCTATCTGGGACATGACCTTGACCTTTGACCTTGTGACCTTTGTCAAGGTCATTAGTCCCCAATGTCATTGGTGAAGACCCCACGGGTCTAGGACCTTTGGTTATATAGTAAAAGCTGATTTTGTCTTTTCAGAAACCTAAATCAGGGGTTATGCCCCTTACAGAAAGGTCAAATCTCTTCGGTCAAAATGTAACAAAGTTGCGCCATAATGACCCAAACATTTTCCACTATTTAAAACTTCTGTAAGTATAATGGTTTCTGAGATTATCCCATAACAAGGTGTTAGGTCAAAGGTCAAGGTCAACATACAAATTTGACCTTGAGGTATTTTTCAAAGATACATGAATTGATGATGAATGGTGAAGATCCTAGGTGTCTACGACTTACGGTTTCTGAGTTTTGGTGGCCAACCGACACCGGTTAATTTTCAGAGGGGCATAACCCTACCAATGAGTCGTTGAATCTTTTCGATCCAAATGTAACGAAGAACCGGGGTCTGGTCCTGAACAAATTTCACCCTTTGTTTTTTTTCTACCTATTACGGTTACGGTGTTGGAACGATAACAAGGTTTTTGGGTTTCGGAGGGATAACTCCGAACCGACAAAATATTTCGACTAACAGGGTGAGTTCCAGATAGGTATTCATGACACCGATACAAAGTGTGAACATGAAAGCGACACGTCTTACGGTTAACGCGGCTAAATTTGTCAAAGTTTGGCGGAAAAAGAATAATAATAATAATAATAATAATAATAATAAACTGTCAATTGTTCTTGAACAATTGAGAGGTCTTTCCTTTTTTAATGTAAAATTCATGTTCCAACAGACGTAGAATGTATTGAAAAGGTCAAGGTCAACCTTAAAAAGCTCGAAAACACACTAAAAATCCTTTAAATAATAAATTCGCTATCTGGGACATGACCTTGACCTTTGACCTTTTGACCTTTGTCAAGGTCATTGGTTACCAATGTCATTACTGAAGACCCCAAGGGTCTAGGACCTTTGGTTATATAGTAAAAGCTGATTTTGTCTTTTCAAAAACCTAAAACAGGGTTATGCCCCTTATAGAAAGGTCAAATCTCTTTGGTCAAAATGTAACAAAGTTGCGCCATAATGACCCAAACATTTTCCACCATTTAAAACTTCTGTAAGTATAATGGTTTCTGAGATTATCCCATAACAAGGTGTTAGGTCAAAGGTCAAGGTCAACATACAAATTTGACCTTGAGATATTTTTTAAAGATACATGAAATGATGATGATTGGTGAAGATCCTATGTGTCTACGACTTATGGTTTCTGAGTTTTGGTGGCCAACCGACACCGGTTAATTTTCATAGGGGCATAACCCTACCAATGAGTCGTTGAATCTTTTCGATCCAAATGTAACGAAGAACCGGGGTCTGGTCCTGAACAAATTTCACCCTTCATTTTTTTTCTACCTATTACGGTTACGGTGTTGGAACGATAACAAGGTTTTTGGGTTTCGGAGGGATTACTCCGAACCGACAAAATATTTCGACTCACAGGGTGAGTTCCGGATAGGTATTCATGACACCGATACCAAGTGTGAACATGAAAGCGACACGTCTTACGGTTACGGAGGGAAATTTTGTCAAAGTTTGGCGGAACAAGAAGAATAATAATAATAATCAGAAGAAATACAGTAAGGTCTTTCCCTTTAGTAAAAGGAAAGACCTTAATAATAATAATAAACAGAAGAAATACAGTAAGGTCTTTCCCTTTTGTAAAAGGAAAGACCTTAATTAAAATGTCAATTGTTCTTGAACAATTGAGAGGTCTTTCCTTTTATAATGTAAAATACATGTTCCAATAGACTTAAAATGTATTGAAAAGCTTTAAAACACACTGAAAATCCTTTAAATAAGGTCAAAAACACATAATTAGCTATATTTGACTTGACCTTGACCTTTGACCTTTTGACCTTTGTCAAGGTCATTAGTCCCCAATGTCATTGCTGAAGACCCCATGGGTCTAGGACCTTTTGTTATGTAGTAAAAGCTGATTTTGTCTTTTCAGAAACCTAAAACAGGCTTTATGCCCCTTAAAAAAAGGTCAAATCTCTTCGGTCAAAATGTAACAAACGTGCGCCGTAATGACCCAAACATTTTCCACTATTTAAAACTTCTGTAAGTATAATGGTTTCTGAGATTATCCCATAACAAGGTGTTAGGTCAAAGGTCAAGGTCAACATACAAATTTGACCTTGAGGTATTTTGCAAGGAAACATGAATTGATGATGATTGGTGAAAATCCTAGGTGTCTACGACTTACGGTTTCTGAGTTTTGGTGGCCAACCGACACCGTGTTAATTTTAATAGGGGCATAACCCTACCAATGAGTCGTGGAATCTTTTCGATCCAAATGTAACGAAGAACCGGGGTCTGGTCCTGAACAAATTTCACCCTTTGTTTTTTGTCTACCTATTACGGTTACGGTGTTGGAACGATAACAAGGTTTTTGGGTTTCGGAGGGATTACTCCGAACCGACAAAATATTTTGACTCACAGGGTGAGTTCCAGATAGGTATTCATGACACCTATACAAAGTGTGAATATGAAAGCGACACTTCTTACGGTTTACGCGGCTAAATTTGTCAAAGTTTAACGGAAGAATAATAATAATTAAACTGTCAATTGTTCTTGAACAATTGAGAGGTCTTTCCTTTTGTAATGTAAAATACATGTTCAAATAGACGTAGAATGTATTGAAAAGCTTTAAAACACACTGAAAAACCTTTAAATAAGGTTAAAAACACCAAATTCGCTATATGGGACATGACCTTGACCTTTGACCTTTTGACCTTTGTCAAGGTCATTAGTCCCCAATGTCATTGCCGAAGACCCCATGGGTCTAGGACCTTTGGTTATATAGTAAAAGATGATTTTGTCTTTCCAGAAACCTAAAACAGGTTTATGCCCCTTAAAAAAAGGTAAAATCTCTTCGGTCAAAATGTAACAAAATTGTGCCGTAATGACCCAAACATTTTCCACTATTTAAAACTTCTGTAAGTATAATGGTTTCTGAGATTATCCCCTAACAAGGTGTTAGGTCAAAGGTCAAGGTCAACATACAAATTTGACCTTGAGGTATTTTTCAAAGATACATAAATTGATGATGATTGGTGAAGATCCTAGGTGTCTACGACTTACGGTTTCTGAGTTTTGGTGGTCAACCGACACCGGTTAATTTTCATAGGGGCATAACCCTACCAATGAGTCGTTGAATCTTTTCGATCCAAATGTAACGAAGAACCAAGGTCTGGTCCTGAACAAATTTCACCCTTTGTTTTTTTTCTACCTATTACGGTTACGGTGTTGGAACGATAACAAGGTTTTTGGGTTTCGGAGGGATTACTCCGAACCGACAAAATATTTCGACTCACAGGGTGAGTTCCGGATAGGTATTCATGACACCGATACAAAGTGTGAACATGAAAGCGACACGTCTTACGGTTACGGAGGCTAACTTCGTCAAAGTTTGGCGGAACAAAAAGAATAATAATAATAATTAAACTGTCAATTGTTCTTGAACAATTGAGAGGTCTTTCCTTTTGTAATGTAAAATACATGTTCAAATAGACGTAGAATGTATTGAAAAGCTTTAAAACACACTGAAAAACCTTTAAATAAGGTTAAAAACACCAAATTCGCTATATGGGACATGACCTTGACCTTTGACCTTTTGACCTTTGTCAAGGTCATTAGTCCCCAATGTCATTGCCGAAGACCCCATGGGTCTAGGACATTTGGTTATATAGTAAAAGATGATTTTGTCTTTCCAGAAACCTAAAACAGGTGTTATGCCCCTTAAAAAAAGGTCAAATCTCTTCGGTCAAACTGTAACAAAGTTGTGCCGTAATGACCCAAACATTTTCCACTATTTAAAACTTCTGTAAGTATAATGGTTTCTGAGATTATCCCATAACAAGGTGTTAGGTCAAAGGTCAAGGTCAACATACAAATTTGACCTTGAGGTATTTTTCAAAGATACATAAATTGATGATGATTGGTGAAGATCCTAGGTGTCTACGACTTACGGTTTCTGAGTTTTGGTGGTCAACCGACACCGGTTAATTTTCATAGGGGCATAACCCTACCAATGAGTCGTTGAATCTTTTCGATCCAAATGTAACGAAGAACCAGGGTCTGGTCCTGAACAAATTTCACCCTTTGTTTTTTTTCTACCTATTACGGTTACGGTGTTGGAACGATAACAAGGTTTTTGGGTTTCGGAGGGATTACTCCGAACCGACAAAATATTTCGACTCACAGGGTGAGTTCCGGATAGGTATTCATGACACCGATACAAAGTGTGAACATGAAAGCGACACGTCTTACGGTTACGGAGGCTAACTTCGTCAAAGTTTGGCGGAACAAAAAGAATAATAATAATAATAATCAGAAGAAATACAGTAAGGTCTTTCCCTTTAGTAAAAGGAAAGACCTTAATAATCAGAAGAAATACAGTAAGGTCTTTCCTTTAGTAAAAGGAAAGACCTTAATAATCAGAAGAAATACAGTAGGTCTTTCCCTTTAGTAAAAGGAAAGACCTTAATTAAACTGTCAATTGTTCTTGAACAATTGAGAGGTCTTTCCTTTTGTAATGTAAAATACATGTTCAAACAGACGTAAAATGTATTGAAAAGGTCAAAGTCAACCTTAAAAAGCTCGAAAAAACACTAAAAATCCTTTATATAAGGTTAAAAACACTAAATTCGATATCTGGGACATGACATTGACCTTTGACCTTTTGACCTTTGTCAAGGTCATGAGTCCCCAATGCCATTACTGAAAACCCCAAGGGTCTAGGACCTTTGGTTATATAGTAAAACCTGATTTTGTCTTTTCAGAAACCTAAAACAGGGGTTATGCCCCTTATAAAAAGGTCAAATCTCTTCGGTCAAAATGTAACAAAGTTGCGCACAATGACCCAAACATTTTCCACTATTTAAAACTTCTGTAAGTATAATGGTTTCTGAGATTATCCCATAACAAGGTGTTAGGTCAAAGGTCAAGGTCAACATACAAATTTGACCTTGAGGTATTTTTCAAAGATGCATGAATTGATGATGATTGGTGAAGATCCTAGGTGTCTACGACTTACGGTTTCTGAGTTTTGGTGACCAACCGACATCGGTTAATTTTCATAGGGGCATAACCCTACCAATGAGTCGTTGAATCTTTTCGATCCAAATGTAACGAAGAACCGGGGTCTGGTCCTTAACAGATTTCACCCTTTGTTTTTTTTCTACCTATTACGGTTACGGTGTTGGAACGATAACAAGGTTTTTGGGTTTCGGAGGGATTACTCCGAACCGACAAAATATTTCGACTCACAGGGTGAGTTCCGGATAGGTATTCATGACACCGATACAAAGTGTGAATATGAAAGCGACACGTCTTACGGTTAACGCGGCTAAATTTGTCAAAGTTTGGCGGAACAAAAAGAATAATAATAATAATAATAATAATTAAACTGTCAATTGTTCTTGAACAATTGAGAGGTCTTTCCTTTTGTAATTTAAAATACACGTTCCAACATCACGTAGAATGTATTGAAAAGGTCAAGGTCAACCTTAAAAAGCTCCAAAACACACTAAAAATCCTTTATATAAGGTTAAAAACACAAAATTCGCTATCTGGGACATGACCTTGACTTTTGACCTTTTGACCTTTGTCAAGGTCATTAGTCCCCAATGCCATTACTGAAGACCCCAAGGGTCTAGGACCTTTGGTTATATAGTAAAAGCTGATTTTGTCTTTTCAGAAACCTAAAACAGGGGTTATGCCCCTTTTAGAAAGGTCAAATCTCTTCGGTCAAAATGTAACAAAGTTGCGCCATAATGACCCAAACATTTTCCACTATTTAAAACTTCTGTAAGTATAATGGTTTCTGAGATTATCCCATAACAAGGTGTAAGGTCAAAGGTCAAGGTCAACATACAAATTTGACCTTGAGGTTTTTTTCAAAGATACATGAATTGATGATGATTGGTGAAGGTCCTAGGTCTCTACGACTTACGGTTTCTGAGTTTTGGTGTTCCACCGACACCGGTTAATTTTCATAGGGGCATAACCCTACCAATGAGTCGTTGAATCTTTTCGATCCAAATGTAACGAAGAACCGAGGTCTGGTCCTGAACAAATTTCACCCTTTGTTTTTTTTCTACCTATTATGGTTACGGTGTTGGAACGATAACAAGGTTTTTTGGATTCGGAGGGATTACTCCGAACTGACAAAATATTTCGACTAACAGGGTGAGTTCCAGATAGGTATTCATGACACCGATACAAAGTGTGAACATGAAAGCGACACGTCTTACGGTTTAGGCTGCTAACTTCGTCAAAGTTTGGCGGAAGAATAATAATAATAATAATTAAACTGTCAATTGTTCTTGAACAATTGAGAGGTCTTTCCTTTTATAATGTAAAATACATGTTCCAATAGACGTAGAATGTATTGAAAAGCTTTAAAACACACTGAAAATCCTTTAAATAAGGTTAAAAACACTAAATTCGCGATCTGGGACATGACCTTGACCTTTGACCTTTTGACCTTTGTCAAGGTCAGTAGTCCCCAATGTCATTGCCGAAGACCCCATGGGTCTAGGACCTTTGGTTATAAAGTAAAAGCTGATTTTGTCTTTCCAGAAACCTAAAACAGGTGTTATGCCCTTAAAAAAATGTCAAATCTCTTCGGTCAAAATGTAAGAAAGTTGCGCCGTAATGACCCAAGCATTTTCCACTATTCAAAACTTCTGTAAGTATAATAGTTTCTGCGATTATCCCATAACAAGTAGGTAGGTCAAAGGTCAAGGTCAACATACAAATTTGACCTTGAGGTATTTTTCAAAGATACATGAATTGATGATGAATGGTGAAGATCCTAGGTGTCTACGACTTACGGTTTCTGAGTTTTGGTGGTCAACCGACACCGGTTAATTTTCATAGGGGCATAACCCTACCAATGAGTCGTTGAATCTTTTCGATCCAAATGTAACGAAGAACCGGGGTCTGGTCCTGAACAAATTTCACCCTTTGTTTTTTTTCTACCTATTACTGTTACGGTGTTGGAACGATAACAAGGTTTTTGGGTTTCGGAGGGATTACTCCGAACCGACAAAATATTTCGACTAACAGGGTGAGTTCCAGATAGGTATTCATGACACCGATACAAAGTGTGAACATGAAAGCGACATGACTTACGGTTAACGCGGCTAAATTTGTCAAAGTTTGGCGGAAAAAAGAATAATAATAATAATAATAATAATAAAAATAATAATAATAATAAACAGAAGAAATACAGTAAGGTCTTTCCCTTTTGTAAAAGGAAAGACCTTAATAATAATTAAACTGTCAATTGTTCTTGAACAATTGAGAGGTCTTTCCTTTTGTAAGGTAAAATACCTGTTCCAATAGATGTAGAATGAATTAAAAAGGTCAAGGTCAACCGGAAAAAGCTTTAAAACACACTATAAATCCATTATATGAGGTTAAAAACACTAAATTTGCTATTTGGGACATGACCTTGACCTTTGACCTTTTGACCTTTGTCAAGGTCATCAGTCCCCAATGTCATTGCCGAAGACCCCATGGGTCTAGGACCTTTGGTTATATAGTAAAAGCTGATTTTGTTTTTCCAGAAACCTAAAACAGGGGTTATGCCCCTTAAAAAAAGGTCAAATCTCTTCGGTCAAAATGTAACAAAGTTGCGCCGTAATGACCCAAACATTTTCCACTATTTAAAACTTCTGTAAGTATAATAGTTTCTGAGATTATTCCATAACAAGGTGATAGGTCAAAGGTCAAGGTCAACATACAAATTTGACCTTGAGGTATTTTTCAACAATACATCAATTGATGATCAATGGTGAAGATCCTAGGTGTCTACGACTTACAGTTTCTGAGTTTTGGTGTTCCACCGACACCGGTTAATTTTCATAGGGGCATAACCCTACCAATGAGTCGTTGAATCTTTTCGATCCAAATGTAACGAAGAACCGAGGTCTGGTCCTGAACAAATTTCACCCTTTGTTTTTTTTCTACCTATTATGGTTACGGTGTTGGAACGATAACAAGGTTTTTTGGATTCGGAGGGATTACTCCGAACTGACAAAATATTTCGACTAACAGGGTGAGTTCCAGATAGGTATTCATGACACCGATACAAAGTGTGAACATGAAAGCGACACGTCTTACGGTTTAGGCTGCTAACTTCGTCAAAGTTTGGCGGAAGAATAATAATAATAATAATAATAATTAAACTGTCAATTGTTCTTGAACAATTGAGAGGTCTTTCCTTTTGTAAGGTAAAATACCTGTTCCAATAGATGTAGAATGAATTAAAAAGGTCAAGGTCAACCGGAAAAAGCTTTAAAACACACTATAAATCCATTATATGAGGTTAAAAACACTAAATTTGCTATTTGGGACATGACCTTGACCTTTGACCTTTTGACCTTTGTCAAGGTCATCAGTCCCCAATGTCATTGCCGAAGACCCCATGGGTCTAGGACCTTTGGTTATATAGTAAAAGCTGATTTTGTTTTTCCAGAAACCTAAAACAGGGGTTATGCCCCTTAAAAAAAGGTCAAATCTCTTCGGTCAAAATGTAACAAAGTTGCGCCGTAATGACCCAAACATTTTCCACTATTTAAAACTTCTGTAAGTATAATAGTTTCTGAGATTATTCCATAACAAGGTGATAGGTCAAAGGTCAAGGTCAACATACAAATTTGACCTTGAGGTATTTTTCAACAATACATCAATTGATGATCAATGGTGAAGATCCTAGGTGTCTACGACTTACAGTTTCTGAGTTTTGGTGGTCAACCGACACCGGTAAATTTTCATAGGGGCATAACCCTACCAATGAGTCGTTGAATCTTTTCGATCCCAATGTAACGAAGAACCGGGGTCTGGTCCTGAACAAATTTCACCCTTTGTTTTTTTTCTACCTATTACGGTTACGGTGTTGGAACGATAACAAGGTTTTTGGGTTTCGGAGGGATAACTCTGAACCGACAAAATATTTCGACTCACAGGCTGAGTTCCAGATAGGTATTCATGACACCGATACAAAGTGTCAACATGAAAGCGACACGTCTTACGGTTAACGCGGCTAAATTTGTCAAAGTTTGGCGGAAAAAGAATAATAATAATAATAATAATAATAAACAGAAGAAATACAGTAAGGTCTTTCCCTTTTGTAAAAGGAAAGACCTTAATAATAATAATCAGAAGAAATACAGTAAGGTCTTTCCTTATAGAAAAGGAAAGACCTTAATAATAAACTGTCAATTGTTCTTGAACAATTGAGAGGTCTTTCCTTTTGTAATGTAAAATACATGTTCGAACAGACGTAGAATGTATTGAAAAGGTCAAGGTCAACCTTAAAAAGCTCGAAAACACACTAAAAATCCTTTATATAAGGTTAAAAACACTGAATTCGCTATCTGGGACATGACCTTGACCTTTGACCTTTTGACCTTTGTCAAGGTCATTAGTCTCCAATGCCATTACTGAAGACCCCAAGGGTCTAGGACCTTTGGTTATATAGTTAAAGCTGATTTTGTCTTTTCAGAAACCTAAAACAGGGGTTATGCCCCTTATAGAAAGGTCAAATCTCTTTGGTCAAAATGTAACAAAGTTGCGCCATAATGACCCAAACATTTTTCACTATTTAAAATTTCTGTAAGTATAATGGTTTCTGAGATTATCCCATAACAAGGTGTTAGGTCAAAGGTCAAGGTCAACATACAAATTTGACCTTGAGGTATTTTCAAAGATACATGAATTGATGATGATTGGTGAAAATCCTAGGTGTCTACGACTTACGGTTTCTGAGTTTTGGTGGCCAACCGACACCGGTTAATTTTCATAGGGGCATAACCCTACCAATGAGTCGTTGAATCTTTTCGATCCAAATGTAACGAAGAACCGGGGTCTGGTCCTGAACAAATTTCACCCTTTGTTTTTTTTTCTACCTATTACGGTTACGGTGTTGGAGCGATAACAAGGTTTTTGGGTTTCGGAGGGATTACTCCGAACCGACAAAATATTTCGACTCACAGGGTGAGTTTCGGATAGGTATTCATGACACCGATACAAAGTGTGAACATGAAAGCGACATGGTTTACGGTTACGGAGGGAAATTTTGTCAAAGTTTGGCGGAACAAGAAGAATAATAATTAAAAACCAATTCTTCAGAGAACAATTGAAGGTCTTTCCACCTCGATAATTAGAATGAAATTTAGAAAAAAAAGTTAGAAAGGGTCACTCCTTGTTGATGTAATTTGGTACCTCAACTGATATAGAAAAATAAGATTAAATATAGGTATATACAGAAGATTTAATTGTTTTATAATGAACAAAAACAAATTTAAAGCAAAGGTCAAAATCTAGAACGTCAAGTTGACCTTTGACCTTGACCTCAATTTCAAGGTCATAGGTCAGTGATCTCAAATCAAAAAACCCCAGGTCAATCACTTGTATGGTTGTAGAGAAATATCGATTTCAAAAACAAAAGGGGAGAAAACTCCTTAAAGGGTTGACAAAACACTTCGACTCAAATGGGTTGAAGTTGCCTCTTGTTGTAAACAGTAATTAGGCAAACACATCGTATCATTAACTGTTACAGTTTCTTTTGAATAACGATAACAAGCAAAATTCTAAATTTTCAACATGACCTTGACCTTTGACCTTGACCTTAATTTCAAGGTCATGGGTCAGTGAACTCAAATTGGAAGGTCCGAGGTCAATCACTTGTATGGTTGTGGAGAAATTACGATTTCAAATACATAAGGGGAGAAAACTCCTATAAGGGTTAACCAAAAACACTTCGACTGAATCAGTTGAAGTTGCGCCTTATTGTAAACAGTGATTTTGCAAACATATCATATCATCAACTGTTACAGTTTCTTTTGAATAACGATAACAAGCAAAATTCAAAATTTATAACATGACCTTGACCTTTGACCTTGACCTCAATTTCCTTTATATGGACCAAGGACTTCATATCAAAAGACTGTAGGCCTCTACAACTTATACTGTATGAATTAATCCAACATATCGTTTATTTTAAATTTTCAAAGGGAAATAACTCCCATAAGATGTCTTCTGATCACCCCAGTCAAAGTAAAACAAATCATTCTTAAGAGTAGACGAACAATTTGGTGAAAACAGTTTGTAAAAATCTTATACGGTTTTTGAGATATAGCGATAACAAGAAAAAGGGGACGCGGGGAGATAACTCCTATAAGAATAAGTGTTCGGTCACACAGGGTGAGTTTTGAAACCTCCATTACTAAACAACATCATTGGCCAAACATCCATTCGATATGTTGTAAAACAAAAAAGCATCTCAGACGGCAGAAGAAAAAAAAAAAAAAAAAAAAAAAAAAAAAAAAAAATAATCAGAAGAAAAACAATAGGTCTTTCCACGAAAAGTGGAAAGACCTAATAATAATCAGAAGAAATACAGTAAGGTCTTTCCTTATAGATAAAGGAAAGACCTTAATAAACAAAAGAAATACAGTAAGGTCTTTCCCTTTTGTAAAAGGAAAGACCTTAATTAAAAACCAATTGTTCAGAGAACAATTGAAGGTCTTTCCATATCAAAGAAATTTTGATAAGAAGATAGTTGTTCATACTGATACGATAAATAATGGTTTAATCATATTTTTAAGTGATATAAAGGAGATAATATGCTACTTCCGGTGAAATGAATGTCACTTCCGGTCTAATATGACAGCTTCTTTCACACTGATTCCAAAAATATATAGTTTCTATATACTTTTGTATTTAGAATGGGAGATATATGGTCACTTCCGGTTTGTTGGAAGTCATTTTTAGTCTTCAGTAATCAGTTTATGTATCTATATGACAAAATATATGGATTTTGAGTACTTTTATACGAAAAAATTGCAAAGAAGGTTACTTCCGGTTTTCTCAATGTCACTTCCGGTAGTCATTTTTCAAGGTCATTTGTCATCCAAACTTTTGCACAAGGTCAAATGCCATTAAAATGGACTTAGTTGAAGTTATAATCAAATAACCTCATATCAAGACATTTCAGGGGTACTAACTCCTATTAGATGCTATTTAATTGTATCAGACCAAATGTAAAATATCTTCATAACTATATAGCAATCATTTTGCACTTGTTCTTTAATATATACCTTTTCAAGGGTTGGAGAAAATGCAAAAACATGGAAAATTCCGAATTTAGAACTTGACCTTGACCTTTGACCTTGACCCCATTTTCTAATAAAGTTAATATTATTAGTTAATAACACATATTGAGAAAATAATTTTGTAAAGGTAGATAACTCCTATAAAATTTCATCGAATCGCTTCGATCCAAATAAGCCAAATTTTCCTTAGGATGTAACGAACAATTTGTAAAAAGAATTTTGTCGCTATCTTTTTTTGTTATGAAGGAGATGCACTCTGATGATAAACAGTGAATAGGGAGATAACTCTTACAAAGAAAAGTGTTCGGCTTAGCAGGGTGAAATGTAAAAGCGCATAAACTGTACGATACAATATGAGAAATATCTAAGCGACATATTGCGAAACAAACATTTGTCGCAATATCAAAATTAGGCGGAAGAAAAAAAAAAAAAAAAAAAAAAATAATAATCAGAAGAAATACAATAGGTCTTTCCACAGAAAGGTGGAAAGACCTAATAATAATAATAATAATCAGAAGAAATACAGTAAGGTCTTTCCCTTTAGTAAAAGGAAAGACCTTAAATATAAATCAATTGCTTTAAAAAAGCAATTGTAGGGGGTCTTTCCCCTTTAAAATTAATTGAATTGGGGGGGGGGGGGGGTTTGTTTGTTTGTTTGTTTGTTTGTTTCTGTATGGGGTCTATATTATTGTTACCGGAGAAGTTTCATGTTTAGTTTGGAAAGTTTTTATTTTATTTTAGGTCCAGCGCGCGCCAGATGGGGAAGACATCACGTGACTTGGGTTTATAATAACGAAAACTTAGTATTTTTATTTCTCTTTAGGTCGGGATGTTGAACAGACAACATGTATAGAGACGGAATGTACACAATGTAATTTCTTTTGTCATTGTTGGAAATTGACATTTTGATCACAGTTCACCAGCAGTGCATGTTTTGGATTTAATTGTTCCGGTGTAACTTTAATACGCATTTAATGATTATTTTCTTAAAATGTACATTTTTCAGCACCAGTTTGTAACACAGATTAGTATTTTAATCTAGGAGCGGACATTTTATTGTAGGATGTCACTGAGATTTACGGACCTAGCAAGCGATTTTTAGGGCATTGCCATTTTTTTTTCTCTAGGAAAAGTCTTGAGAGATATCCGCACCAAGTTTTTTTATGAACTTTTAGTACATGTATGCACTGCTGACTGCAAATTTTGAGGTCGATTGTACTTGTAGTTTCAGAGTACATGTGGATTTTTTTTTTCAGAAGTGACGCAAGAACAATATTAAATTTCAATTTTTCATGAAACATGATTGATTGATCATGATCATGATTGATTGATTACTTGACTGATTGATTGATCATGATCATGATTGATTGATTACTTGATTGATTGATTGATTAGTTGGTTGGTTGGTTGGTTGGTTAAACACATTGGATAGGGTCAATTGAAACAGCGAAAAAGAAACAAAGAAGATCTTGGACCGTATATTAAACACATGAGACGGATACATGATTGATTGATCATGATCATGATTGATTGATTACTTGATTAGCTGGTTGGTTGGTTAAACACGTTGGATAGGGTCAATTGAAACAGCGAAAAAGAAACGAAGATCTTGGACCCTATATTAAACACATGAGACGGAAACATGATTGATTGATTGATTGATTGATTGATTGATTGATTGATTGATTGATTGGTTGGTTGGTTGGTTGGTTAAACACGTTGGAAAGGGTCAATTGAAACAGCGAAAAAGAAACAAAGATATTGGACCCTATATTAAACACATGAGACGGAAACATGATTGATTGATCATGATTGATTGATTGATTGATTGATTGATTGATTGATTGATTGATTGATTGATTGATTGATTGGTTGGTTGGTTGGTTAAACACGTTGGAAAGGGTCAATTGAAACAGCGAAAAAGAAACAAAGGAGATCTTGAACCCTATATTAAACACATGAGACGGAAACATGATTGATTGATTGATTAATCATGATCATGATTGGTTGATTGATCATGATCATGATTTGTTGATTGATCATTATTGATTGATCATGATTGGTTGGTTGGTTGGTTGGTTGGCAAACACACATAAAATTCTTCAAGTCGTGCCCCAAATCACATATGTACATGACCTTGACCTTTGACCTTGTGACCTTTGTCAAGGTCATTGCTTCACAATGTCATTGCAAAAGACCCTATGGGTCAAGGACCTTTTGTTTAAGAGTTTTGCCTAATAATGGCTTTTTATAAACCATCAATGGGGGTTATGTCCCTTACATAATGGTAAAACCAATACAGTCATAATGTAACAAAGTTGCCCCTTGAAGTACTGAACATTTTTCACTGCTTCAATTTTCTGTATCTATAACCATTCAAGAATTATAGGGAAATCAAAGACATATGAAAATCTAAAATATGACCTTGACCTTTGACCTTGACCTAATTTTCTAAGTTAGGCCAAGGGGACTCAAATAAAAACATTCCAGGGTTATACGGTTAACGGTTTATGAGTTAAAAAAACATGCCGACAAATTTATTCCGTAAAGGTACATAACTCCTATAAAATTTCATCGAATCGCTTCGATCCAAATTAGCCAAAAATTCCTGAGGATGTAACGAACAATTTGTAAAAAGAATTTTGTCGCTTTCTTATTTTGTTACGAAGGAGATGCACACACATGACAAACAGTGAATAGGGAGATAACTCTTACAAAGAAAATGGTTCGGCTTAGCAGGGTGAAATTTAAAAGCGCATAAACTATATGATACAAAATGAAAAAAATCTAAGCGACATATTGCGAAACAAACATTTATCGCAAGAACAAAATTTGGCAGAAAAAAAAAAAAATAATAATAAATATAAAGCAATTGTTTTGAAAACAATTGTTAGGCAGTCTTTCCCCTCTGATGAATGGATAATTGGGTTTTTTTATTGATTGATTTGAGAAAAAAAAGGGGGGGGGGGTATTTGTTTGTTTGTTTGTTTTTGTAAAGGGTCTATATTATTATGTTACCGGAGAAGTTTCATGTTTAGTTTGGAAAGTTTTTCTTTTATTTTAGATACAGCGCGCGCGCAATATTGAGGAGACATCACGTGACGCGGGTTTATATTAAGAAAAACTTAGTCTTTTAATTTCTTTTTAGGTCGGGACCTTGAACAGACAACATGTCTAGAGATGGAATGTACACAATGTAATTTCTTTTGTCATTGTAGGAAACTGACATTTTGATCACAGTTCAGCAGCAGTGCATGTTTTGGATTTAATCGATCCGGTGTAACTTTAAAACACATTTAATGATTATTTTTTGATAATGTCCATTTTTCAGCACCTGTTTGTAACACAGATTAGTATTTCAATCTCGGAGCGGACATTTTATTGTAGGTTTTTACTGAGATTGACGGACCTAGCAAGCGATTTTTATGGCATTGCCATTTCTTTTTTCTAGGAAAAGTCTTGAGAGATATCTGCAAAAAGTTTTTTTATGAACCTTCAGTACATGTATGCCCTGCTGACTGCAAATTTTCAGGTCGATTGGACTTGTAGTTTTATAGAATATGTGGATTTTTTTTCAGAAGAGACGTAAGAACAATAATAAAATAAAAATTTTCTTGAATAATTGAGAGTTTGTTCCTCCAATAAACTGTCATAAATAAACAGTCATACATATTGATTGATTGATTAGTTGGTTGATTGATTGGTTGGTTGGTTGGTTTGTTGGTTGGTTGATTAAACACGTTTGATAGGGTCACTTAGAACAAGGGGAAAAAGACCTCAAGAGACCTTGCATCCCGTATTAAACGCATGACACGGAAACATACATTAAGTGATTGATTGGTTGGTTGGTTGGTTGGTTAAACACGTTGGTTAAACATGTTGGTTTAACACGTTGGTTAAACACGTTGGCTGGTTAAACACGTTTGATGGGCTCAATTGAAACAAGCGAAAAAAAAACATCTTGGATCCCGTATTTAACACATGAAACGGAAACATGCATTGATTTATTTATTGGTTGGTTGGTTGGTTGGTTGGTTGGTTGGTTAAACACGTTGGTTAAACATGTCGGTTAAACACGTAGTTTAAACACGTTGGCTGGTTAAACACGTTTGATAGGCTCAATTTTAACAAACGAAAAAAAACCATCTCGGATCCCGTATTTAACACATGAAACGGAAACATGCATTGATTGATTGATTGGTTGGTTGGTTGGTTGGTTGGTTAAACACGTTGGTTAAACATATTGGTTTAACACCTTGGTTAAACATATTGGTTAAACACGTTGGCTGGTTAAACACGTTGGATAGGCTCAATTTAAACAAGCGAAAAAAACCATCTTGGATCCCGTATTTAACACATGAAACGGAAACATGCATTGATTGATTGATTGGTTGGTTGGTTGGTTAAACACGTTGGTTAAACATATTGGTTTAACACCTTGGTTAAACATATTGGTTAAACACGTTGGCTGGTTAAACACGTTGGATAGGCTCAATTTAAACAAGCGAAAAAAACCATCTTGGATCCCGTATTTAACACATGAAACGGAAACATGCATTGATTGATTGATTGATTGGTTGGTTGGTTGGGTGGTTGGTTGGTTGGTTGGTTAAACATGTTGGTTAAACACGTTGGTTAAACACGTTGGCTGGTTAAACACGTTGGTTAAACACGTTGGCTGGTTAAACACGTTAGATAGGCTCAATTTAAACAAGCGAAAAAAAACATCTTGGATCCCGTATTTAACACATGAAACGCAAACATGCATTGATTGGTTGGTTGGTTGGTTGGTTGGTTGGTTGGTAGGTTGGTTAAACACGTTGGTTAAACATGTTGGTTAAACACGTTGGTTAAACACGTTGGCTGGTTAACACATTAGATAGGCTCAATTTAAACGAGCGAAAAAAACCATCTTGGATCCCGTATTTAACACATGAAACGGAAACATGCATTGATTGATTGATTGGTTGGGCGGTTGGTTGGTTGGTTAAACATGTTGGTTAAACACGTTGGTTAAACATGTTGGCTGGTTAAACACGTTAGATAGGCTCAATTTAAACGAGCGAAACAAAAACATCTTGGATCCCGTATTTAACACATGAAACGGAAACATGCATTGATTGATTGATTGATTGGTTGGTTGGTTGGTTGGTTGATTGGTTGGTTAAACACGTTGGTTAAACACGTTTGATAGGCTCAATTAAAACAAGCGAAAAAAAAGAGACGTTGAATCCCGTATCAAACACATGAAACGGAAACATTGATTGATTGATTGATTGATTGATTGGTTGGTTGGTTGGTTGGTTGGTTGGTTGGTTGGTTGATTGATTGATTGGTTGGTTGGTTGGTTGGTTGGTTGGTTGGTTGAAATTCAAACACACATAAAACTGTTTAAATAGTGCCAAAACCACATAATTTGATGACCTTGACCTTTGACCTTGTGACCTTCGTCAAGATCATTGCTCCACAAGGTCATTGCAAAAGACCCTATGGGTCAAGGACCTTTGTTTAAGAGTTTTGCCTAAATATGGCTTTTTAAAAACCATCGATGGGAGTTATGTCCCTTACATGATGGTAAAATCAATATAGTCATAATGTAAAAAAGTTGCCCCTTGAAGTACTTAACATTTTTCACTGCTTAAATTTTCTGTATCTATAACCATTCAAGAATTATAGGGAAATCAAAGACATATGAAAATCTAAAATATGACCTTGACCTTTGACCTTGACCTAATTTTCTAAGTTAGGAATCAGGGGACTCAAATAAAAACATTCCAGGGTTATACGGTTAACGGTTTATGAGTTAAAAAAACATACCGACAAATTTATTCCGTAAAGATAGATAACTCCTATAAAATTTCATCGAATCGCTTCGATCCAAATTAGCCAAAATTTTCTGAGGATGTAACGAACAATTTGTAAAAAGAATTTTGTCGCTATCTTTTTTTGTTACGAAGGAGATGCACACACATGATAAACAGTGAATAGGGAGATAACTCTTACAGAGAAAATTGTTCGTCTTAGCAGGGTGAAATTTAAAAGCGCATAAACTATACGATACAATATGAGAAATATCTAAGCGACATATTGCGAAACAAACATTTATCGCAAGAACAAAATTTGGCGGAAAAAAAAAATAATAATAATTAAAAACCAATTGTTCAGAGAACAATTGAAGGTCTTTCCATATCAAAGAAATTTTGATAAGAAGATAGTTGTTCATACTGATACGATAAATAATGGTTTAATCATATTTTTAAGTGATATAAAGGAGATAATATGCTACTTCCGGTGAAATGAATGTCACTTCCGGTCTAATATGACAGCTTCTTTCACACTGATTCCAAAAATATATAGTTTCTATATACTTTTGTATTTAGAATGGGAGATACATGGTCACTTCCGGTTTGTTGGAAGTCATTTTTAGTCTTCAGTAATCAGTTTATGTATCTATATGACAAAATATATGGATTTTGAGTACTTTTATACGAAAAAATGCAAGAAGGTTACTTCCGGTTTTCTCAAGGTCACTTCCGGTAGTCATTTTTCAAGGTCATTTGTCATCCAACTTTTGCACAAGGTCAAATGCCATTAAAATGGACTTAGTTGAAGTTATAATCAAATAACCTCATATCAAGACATTTCAGGGGCACTAACTCCTATTAGATGCTATTTAATTGTATCAGACCAAATGTAAAATATCTTCATAACTATATAGCAATCATTTTGCACTTGTTCTTTAATATATACCTTTTCAAGGGTTGGAGAAAATGCAAAAAATGGAAAATTCCGAATTTAGAACTTGACCTTGACCTTTGACCTTGACCCCATTTTCTAATAAAGGGCCTAGGGATCTCAAATAAATACATTCCAGGGTTATATGGTTGACGGTTTATTAGTTAATAACACATATTGAGAAAATAATTTTGTAAAGGTAGATAACTCCTATAAATTTCATCGAATCGCTTCGATCCAAATAAGCCAAATTTTCCTTAGGATGTAACGAACAATTTGTAAAAAGAATTTTGTCGCTATCTTTTTTTGTTACAAGGAGATGCACTCTGATGATAAACAGTGAATAGGGAGATAACTCTTACAAAGAAAAGTGTTCGGCTTAGCAGGGTTAAATGTAAAAGCGCATAAACTGTACGATACAATATGAGAAATATCTAAGCGACATATTGCGAAACAAACATTTGTCGCAATATCAAAATTAGGCGGAAGAAAAAAAAAAAAAAAAAAAAATAATAATAATCAGAAGAAATACAATAGGTCTTTCCACAGAAAGGTGGAAAGACCTAATAATAATAATTAAAAACCAATTGTTCAGAGAACAATTGAAGGTCTTTCCATCAAAACAATGTATTTTGATATGAAAAGTTGTGAAACTAAGTTTAAAATGTCATTGCAATCGTCAAATGATAGCTCCTAGTAAGCTGATTCCAAAAATATATTGTTTCCATACATTTTTTTTAATAAGGGAGATAATTTGTTACTTCCGGTTTGAAAAATGTTACTTCCGATTATATTTGAATATTTACTTGACACTAATTCCAAAATATCTGGTTCTATATACTTTTATATTAATAAAGTACAAAAAATAGCTACTTCCGGTTTACAAGGGTCACTTCCGGTTGTTTTTTCAAGGTTAAATGATTTGATACTTTTTCTAAAAGTTGTATATCTTTATCATGTATACATATAGAATAAAAGCAAAGGTCAAAATCTAGAACGTCAAATTAAGCTATGACCTTGAGATCAATTTCAAGGTCATCAACCAAGGACCTCAAATCAAAAGACCATAGGTCTTAATTATATTTAGTTAATGAGTTATATCACCAAACGCGTATTTTTAAATACAAGAGGGGAGAAACTCCCTTTTACATTCAACGTACGCTTGCAATCAAAATTTACATCTTACGACATGTCGCAACTAATAATTTAGTAAAAATAATTTGTTGATATCTTATACAGTCTTTGGATATAAGTGAAAAAAAGCCAAATTCAAATATTAGAATATGACCTTGACCTTTGACCTTGACCTAATTTTCATTTTTTGGGACCAAGGACCTCAAATCAAAAGATCCTAGGTCTCTATCACTTATGGTTTATAAGATAGAAATTCATATCACTTATGTCAGATGCATAAGGGGAAATAACTCTCATATGGAGCGGTCATATCGCTTCGGTCAAAATAAGGACAAATCATGCGAAGGATATAACGAGCAATTTTTGTAAAATAAATTTGTCATAATCTTTTACGGTTGCGAAGAGAGATGCGCTAACAAGGAAAACAGTGTTTGGGGAGATAACTCCTACAAAGAAAAGTGTTCGGCTTAGCAGGGTGAAATGTAAAAGCGCATAAACTGTACGATATCAATATGAAAAATATCTAAGCGACATATTGCGAAACAAACATTTGTCGCAATATCAAAATTAGGCGGGAAGAAAAAAAAAAAAAAAAATATAATAATAATAATCAGAAAAATACAATAGGTCTTTCCACAGAAAGTGGAAAGACCTAATAATAATAATTAAAAACCAATTGTTCAGAGAACAATTGAAAGTCTTTCCACATCAAAGAAATTATAAAATGAAGCAATTTTTACGTATAAGGTGATAATGTGCTACTTCCGGTGAAGTAAAGTTTCTTCCAGTCTCATACGAAAGCTTCTTTAAGATTGAATCCAAAAATATAAAGTTTCTATATACTTTTATCTTCTATAATAATAATATATATGACTTACCATTACTAAAAGCCATGGATTCAACAACCATGCTAAAAGTCACACCATCCTTCTTTGATGATTAGTCTTTATCAACTATTTCACCTCATGGCAGTTGTAATTTTATATATTAAACAATGCACAAGAGCTAAAACAATTGAAATTTCTGTAGAATGTTAATTTTCATTCTGTAAAATATAAATTGATGATCAATTAATTATAAAGAATTCATGGACAATGTCTAAGTTGTATGTTGATGCTGCTGCATATTTTTGGTAAACTAATTTTCAAATGTAAGTCATTAATGGTCACTGTAAGAATACAACATAACATTATGAAATAAAGATTCACATAATTGTATGTGTAAAAAACTTTATGAAATTTTCTATTCTAGTCATTTATCTTGATTAATTGATTGGATCTTTTTTTGCTTTACATCCAGTGGCAAATGTTTCATGCATATTCAGGATGACCAAACACCTAAATAACTACAATGGTCATATACAGTATTTGTTGCCAGAGCCCTGTTTGTTGTCAGCACTAAGTCATGTTTCAGTGCTGACATCCGCCTCCTACGACGGGGACGAAGGGTTGGACTTCAGGAGGCATAATTTTTTAATTTATGTCATTCTTAAAATCAAAATTAAAGCTGACATTAGTTTAATACTGAAGATATTGTTGTTGTTTTTTTGGTTCTACATGTTGTTTCTTCGTACCCTCATTAGTCATATGGAACAACTATTTTCAGTGCCTCATGATAGCTGTAATATGTTGGAATAATTGTAACCTGTGTATCATGACATCCTTTAACATACACATGGTCAATAAGAGTTCCACCTTCTGTTGTTGGACTACTAACAAGTTGTCTGAAACCTTTTGATAACATGAAACTTAATACTGTACAGCTACCTTTCAAAATATCTTGATTAAAATCGCCAATTACAACAACTCTTTCTGATAAGTCTTCCAATTTACAGATTAATGTTTCCATGTTCTCCAAAAATTTTCCTAGATTATACCTCTGGGTTCTGTAAACAGTAGCAACAAAAACATTTCTACTTGGAATCTTGAAAACTATACATTCTAAGTTTGATGTCAAGTTGCACAATTCTGTTTCTGAAGAAAGCTTGTGAAAAACACACACACCACCATGCTGCATTTCCTTTAAAGAAGAATAATAAGAATCATCTTCTTGAAAAGCTAGAGATCTGGGCAAATGAAAACCATCATATCCCACCATTTCAAAGCAAGTGAATTCTTGATTAGCCCAGGTTTCAGTAAGACAAATGTAATCCGCACTTCTAAAGTCTGGATTTTGTTTAATATCTTCTGCATGAGTCTGTAAACCTTGAATATTGTGATACATTATCTGGAAAGATTGTGTATGTTCCTCTGCTGTATTCTCAATTTCAGGCAAAAATCTTGTCATTTCTGAAACACCCTTTACAATATCAGGATCGCAGAAGATTTTCTTGTCAATTTTTTCAGCTTCTATGCTTTCAATGTGTAAACCAGATTTTGATGTAACTCTGCTAAGGGCTACATATGCCTGACCATATGTGAAACATTTATTAAGATCAACAACACATTCTTCAACTGTTAATCCTTGAACTTTGTGAATTGTGCAAGCCCAGGCTAACTTCAATGGAAACTGTTTCTTACACAATTGCTTAAAGGAATGTCTTCACTTGAAGGTTTCAATCCAACACAGTGTTTTCCACTGATGAGTTTTTGTACCTTTGCATTTCTTCCTACTCTTTCATTGTCAAAGTGAACATATATTGTACTTGGGAGGGAATTTGGTGAGAAGTCTTTGATAGATATAACAGTTCCCATTACACCATTTACTAAACCATCTGCTGTGTCCTCATTCTTGATTAGCATTACTCTTGCTCCCTCAGCTAAAAGAATAGATATTGGGAGACAGACATCTGACTTTAAACAATGTACTTTTTTCAGAGTCAATTTCCCTGAAGTTTTGTCTTTTTGGAAATCTTGTGCCTCAATCAGTTTTGATTCTGTACATTGCTTCATTATCATCTCCTTGTTAAAGGTGTCAACCTCTGCATTTGTAGAATATATGTGCAAGGCTTCATCGGGGCTATCACCAAAGCAGTGTTGTAATGTTTCTTTATCAGATGATGACAAACTTTCATTTTTCTGCTTAACACGCAATCTATTTAGTAGTTCAGCAAACATTCCATCCTCACGTTGACGCATTATTTCATCTAACTCGGCAATTTCAAACAAGCCATTCCATAGCTGATTTGAGGGATTAGAAGGGTCATCTACATACAATTTGTCTACCCTTTTTGTTCGAACAGGTGGTAACTGATAAAAATCGCCAACAGCAATTATTGAAACACCTCCAAATAAACAATTGTCTGGTCTTTTTTTAACTTGTCTGAGTCGCTCATGAACGAAAAACAACAATTTCTTATTGACCATTGAAATTTCATCAATTATCAAGATTTGCAAATGTTCTAACTTTGATCTGAGCGAATTAATTTTGTCTTCACTAAGAGTTGCATGATCAGGTGAGAGTGATTTGAAAATTCCAAGAGCACTATGAATTGTCAATCCATGGATATTAAATGCAGCCGTTCCAGTTGGAGCTGTTAACAGAACTGTGAGATCATCTGGATTATTTGTTGTTTGTGCTAATATTCGAGTTGCTTCATATTGAATACATTTGATCAAGTGACTTTTACCCGTTCCAGCTCCTCCAGTGATAAATAAATGTAAAGGCTCTGGTGTTTTTCCGTTTGCTTTTTGAATGCACCAATCTCTTACTTTATAGAGAATTCTTCTCTGTTTCACATTCAAACTTCTTAGCCTTGGAATAATTTCATTTTTTGTGAGAGAAACAGACAGCAAATTAGTTCCAACAGATGATGAGCTCTTTTCATTCAAATCTGGTATTGATAAATCCTCCTCAATCACACTAGATACTTTGCCTTCATCTATACACTCTCTTCTATTCACTTCTGCTTCTGGGCATAACTCACACCAAGCATCTTCTTTAGGATCTTTTTCATGAAATTGCTTTTCTGCTTCCTCTAAATCATGACCATTTTTCACAAAGTCTGACATGTTTTTGATAACAATTTCTTTCACAGAACTTAATGTGTTATCCCCTTGAAACTTAACTCTTCCACATGTGAAGAAATTCTCATATGTTTGAAATAAGAGTGGTTTTAACTGTTCATCATATCTGTATGGCAAATACAGTTGCAAAATGCTTTGATAATATTTTTCTGGGGAATTTTCCGAAGAGAAACGAGGATATTTTATAACTGCAGGTGAAGTTCTTGTGCGTTTTCTAATATACCCAAGTGAGCCATCAAGTTTGAAGGTTGTGTCTTTATTAATTTTCTGTGGTAATTGTGATTCTAGAATAACACTGTATTCAGAAGTGAATCTTGCAAGACACAATTTGATAAAGATATCAATATGTGGTCTACCTTTATATCTATCAACAATGTTGTTCATCCAAGTACTATTTTCATCTTCATCTTCATCTTCACTGTCACTATTATGCCTTTTTCTTTTAGAAGACTTACAATTTTGTTGTTTCTCTAGGTCTTTCAAAGGAACGCTCATTCTACATGGATTTTCACCAACAGGTATAAATTCTACTTTCCTTGAACACTCTCGTAATCTCAATCCAGTAACTCTAAACACTGCTTCCTGTGCACTTATCTCTCTATGGTGTAAATATGAAGTTCCAACTTTTTTCATAGTTTGTTGAGCATTTAGATTTCCTTCTTCTGCTTCATTTTTAGTCTGTTGCAGGAGTAATCCTAGCTCTCTCTCAGCTTTACTTATGTAACTTATAATGTATACAACACAGGAAAATGCATCCAAAATATATTGTATGTCCATATTTGCATCCCAAGCCCTCAAAAGATGTGGGTTATACTGATTGGTGTATATTTCATTTGGCTGACGTTTGAGAACTACTGTATTGCGATTGGTGATAAAACGATAATATGTTTCGAAGCTTTCTTGAGCAAGTCCTATCTTCTTGAAAATTTCAGAAACATCTAAGTTTTCATCTTCATGCTTTTTTATAACTTCCCATAAGTCGGACAATATTTCCTTTGCTAATTCTTCATCGTCCTTTGAATCTTTATCTGGATCACTTGGTTCTGAGATAAATGTTCTAGTTGAGGGAGGTCTTGGGAAATTAAAACGACATACTGTTCCCTTTTTCTTACATGATTTTGAATGTTTTTTGCTGTGTTGGTGTACTGCCATAACAATGTCATGCAATTCTTTGTCTTCCTTTTCATCTGGTATCTCACATGTTATGTACTTGTCAATAAAGGTAATAATGTCATCAATATCATCTTCGCCAAATTTTGGAGCATTTTCTACCCAAAACAAACAATGTGTGTGGGGAGAACCTCTTTGTTGAAATTCAACTCGGTAAAAATAGTCGATTACTTTCCCTATTGGTTGAGCTTCTGACATGATAACATCCTTCAGAAACATATGAAATCTATGATCAAACATTCTTACTGCTGTAACAGGATTGCTACACAGAACTTTACATTTTTCATCCCATGTCATATTTTCACTATTTCTCGTGTCACCTTGCTGTTTTAAAATTATGTTTATAATTTCTGACCATCTGAAGTCTGCAGAAGAAAAAGAACAGAAGAATGTGGGAACTCCTAACTGTCTTATCATTGCAAATATATCTTTTTGTGAGCTTTGCCAATAGGGAGGAGTTCCACGAATGGGTTTTAAATATTTTATAGCTTCATCTTTCTTAAATAATTCTTTTAAGGTTTCCTTGTTGCAAAGCATTTCTCTTGTAACTTTCTTTCCTTCTTTCGAAAAAGGACATTGTTTTCTAAGAGATATCTGAACGTTTGAAATCACGCTACTGAGCTCTGTTAAATATTGACTGAAAAATATGTAGTTGGTATCTCTAGCAAATCTATTTTCAACACTCATTAATCGAAGATTAAAGTATCTTCCAATTGTTAGTTTTTCATCACGGTCTTCATCCGAAGTATTTTTACCTGATGGAAAGTGCACAGGAAAGGTTTTAGCTTCAATACCTGGTTCTTTTAGAACACTAAGAGGATTGTTATTTTCTGCTGGAGCTAAATTAAATACTTGATCAAAGCATAAATCTAAAGCCTCTTGACCTATGTCAGCAGGTTGTAAACAAGTATCTAACTGAACACCACGTAACCTATCATCAATATAGCTATACTGTTCGCTTTCTTCTTCTCTTTCATTGCTTTCTTTTGAAGATTTTGACATGTTTGACGCATCTTTCTGTATTTTATTATTCCTGACCGACTCAGTAGAATCAGATTCAGTTTCATCATTCACTACTTCATCATCATTTACCTCAGGAATAGGGTTTATCCATTCGTCATTGATAGCGACATCTTTATACCATACGTTTGTATCCTTTAAGTACACAAGTGCTTGCTCCAAATGGTTTGGTCTTACACATTGGTATTTTTCATAGCCTTTGTAGTTGAGCTTTCTCTTCAGTTTAACCTTAAGTAAAAGACTTTCATCTTCTGATCGTGGTAGTATTGTTGTAACTTTTGTCAAATCAGACGGCACACAAACTACAGGTCCATGAACCCCTTTTTGTCCTCCTTTTGGTAGAGCCATTATCTTCATGAATGGAATGTTCAGGGCTATAAGTTGTTGCTCTATTGCATTTAGCTGTTTTAATTCTAAAGGAACATCTTCAAGCATTAAACCATTTGAAAACGACTCTGCAGGTGTTTTACCTTTTATCATTTTACGATGACAAGTATAACATATCCATAGACTTGTTCTGCATGTTCCTTCAAAAGCACAATGAGTATTGCAGTCATCTGAACATTTGTGTTTATATTTCTCTGTTGTGCATGAATCATATATAGAATGATCATAGGATCCTTTTTTACAGATAAGAACCTGTTTTTCAAAGAACAGCCTCAAGCAACAGGAACAAACACATTCTGGACCTTTCTGAACTGCATCTTTAAATTTTCCGATAACTTCAGTTATTTGTTTGTTTTCCTCTTTTAAATTTTCACGACGTGTTTTGGTTTGTTGTTTAACCTTACTTCTATGTGAATCATCATCTGTATACTTCTGTATACTTGCTTGCTTCACATGCTCTTTGTGCTTTTCGTCTTCCTTATACTTTTGTACACTTGCTTGTTTCACATGTTCTTTATGCTTTTCATCTTCCTTATACTTTTGTACACTGGCTTGTTTCACATGTTCTTTGTGCTTTTCATCTTCCTTATACTTTTGTACACTAGCTTGTTTCACAAGTTTCTTGTGCTTTTCATCTTCCTTATACTTTTGTACACTGGCTTGTTTCACATGTTCTTTGTGCTTTTCATCTTCCTTATACTTTTGTACGCTTGCTAGTTTCACATTTTCTTTGTGCTTTTCATCTTCCTTATACTTTTGTACACTTGCTTGTTTCACATGTTCTTTATGCTTTTCATCTTCCTTATACTTTTGTACACTGGCTTGTTTCACATGTTCTCTGTACTTGTCATTTTCTTTATATTTTTGAATACCTGCTTGCTTTAAATTATCTCTGTATGTCTGATCTTCTTCATACTTCTTAATTTTTTTCAAACGTGTTCCTTCATTTTCCCAATATTTTCTTTTCAGTGTGGAAGTCTTTCTTGCTTTAAATTCCTCATCTTTCCTGTACCTCATCCTTTCTTTTTCAGCTTTTGATAAGACTTTCAATTCATCATTCCAATAGTTATCAGAATCATTTATTTTCAATGTTGGCACCTCATATTTTCTTTCAGATTCATACTTTTCCCTTCCAACTGGACTAGATTGCATTCTGTTTTGAAACCTTGACTTTTGCGTTACAGCTGTGACAGCTTCGTAATGATTGATGGCAGTCAGATGTTGAAGATAAATAGCCTGATCATTAATTATGTTTTTGCTACATAATTGAGATGAAGAATATTTAATCCATGAATCATTGTAATAAGTGTAAATGTCAGTTTTAAGCAGGTCTGCACATGCTATAATCTCCAACTCAGTTCCCCATACATTATTTTTGTTCATCTGGAGAGTGTGTATGTGCTCTATGACAGTTTTAAATCTTGGCTGTAAAAAAGATTTAAATATTTCTGCATTTCTTATCAGATGATCAACTAAAGCTTTTCTTATATTTCCGAAAAACTCTTGTCTATTTGAAAGTGCATATGAAATAGCTCGAAACAAACAATTTCCATCACCTGTGATAGATTTTGTAGCAGATGGGGGGCCCATATCAAATATATCATTGGTGATTAGCTTGTGTATATGCTTGGTTGGTATCTTCACAATGAGACAAAGCCTTTTCTTTGCAACAGTGTTGATTGGTTTAAAATCATAAGACAAGTTAGTTGCAGACACAATTTCAACATCAGATTCATCCTTGTTCAAATCATCAATTAAAGGCACATCTGCATTACTTTCAGAGCTACAGATGTCAAACATTGGATTTTGTTTTTTTTTAAGTTCTGGACTTTTCTCGTTTTCTACTACGACAATTTCAGGTAGCTCATAGTCACTGGTGTCAATTGGTGCATGATTTTCAATATCGTTATAGTCAGTGTTGTTCATTTGTTCATGTTTTTCAGGAACTTCATTGTTGTACATAACAGGTTCTCCAACTATAGAGATGCTTACTCCTGTAACTTCAAACCACTGGTTTTGACTTGCTCCTGGTAACATGTTACAACAGTACTGATACAGATGATCTAGAC